>JAJMAO010000085.1:0-76132 GCA_030572575.1 Scheffersomyces insectosa
ATTTATGGGTGGTTAGTAAATATTGGTTCCGTTTGCAACCACATTTTTTGACTTTCACCATTTTAGTTTCCCGTCTTTCCGCGAACTTTTTTAATCTTTTCTCAAACTTTATTAGTCTTCAATTGTGAAAAGTATTCTAACTATGAAAAGAAATATATAAGTATCTAGAACGTATATAATTCATTTTGTATGTGACTTTTTTATAGCAAATAAACATTGTTCTCTAATACTTCAAAACGTAGACTAGATGAAATTATCGCGCCTCAATTTGGATTACTAGAGCGAAGTATTGTTAAGGGGGGTGCGAATATTGTCTGGAAAATACTGTAAATGGTTGTAAATAGTGCTAGTTAATACTCTCCTCCTTTGGCTATCCAGTCTATCTGTAATACATAATACAAACACGTCTAATATCTTGTCTCACAGCATATAAAACTCCACGTAGAATCGAAGAAAAAAATTACTTGCTTCCGTTTGCATTGTTAAACACCCAATTCACCTTGTTCAAGTACCAATTGTACCCATAGTTATACGTAACAGTCACACACTATCCTTTTGCCTTTGCCCCACAATCCTCCCTTTTTCACATATATATGACAGTCGATGTACACATACATGGAATACCTACAGAAATGCTTCTACAAGTCCACCAGCTGGAATGAAGACAACATCTTCTCCAACATCACGGCGTCGTCGCTGGCGATCCTCGAGTTCCCCATTCCGACAGGAATCAAGTTGGACTCGTCGTCGAAGCTGTCGGAGTATCTGGCATCGAGTTTCACTCTTTCGAACTACCATTCGATCAATGGCTCATTGGCATACTTGTACTCGTCAGTACCGCTCCGAAACACAATGGGGACCCGCGAGATCTCGTTGCAAGACGCGATTGCTGGATTTCGTATTATTGAGCCCAGTATCAACGGCATCAGTAGCATTGGTGGACAGGACAATTTGAAGCATATAACGGGGAAGTTCGACAAAAGCTCTCTTCTCTACGGTCGCATGTATTTTCCGGGATCGGCATTGGAAGCAATGATAATAAAAAGAATCACATCTCAAACTCAATTGCTCATCAAGTGTATAAACAACCCACACTTGGACAAGAATGGTACAATGATCCTATATTTGCAAAAGAACACCCCTAAATATCTGCGAGAGTTCATCTATTCAACTAACGAATCATTAATTGGATTCAGATGCTTGTACAACTTTGGAAATTCCGACAATGCCAACAGTATCAATACGGCATTGATACCGAAGTTCGACAATTCAGTAATCTCCATTGGAACAGAATTGTGGTACGCTGCCAGAACTATGAGCCCCGGATTATCCACGGCATTCAGATACTCCACAAGGTCTACTTCAACTGGAAAACCTCTCACAATGACTCTTGCAGTGAATCCAATTCTTGGACATATATCCTCGACTTATACAGTGAAAACATCAGTGGCATCGACTTTTAGTTCCAAATATGACTTCAACTTATTTTCGTATGCAAGTAACTTGTCTTTGGGATTTGAACTCTACAACTATTCCAAGGAAAACCCGCTCCATTCTTTTACCAATAGATCAGTCAATTTGTCGTCCGAGGAGAATAAATTCTTGGAAAAACGGTCAGAAAGAGGCAATACCATTCCTATAAGGTCTCATACATCCATAGCTCACAAAGATAAAGATAGCTTGATAATTAATCCTATCCAGAATTTGGATAACTACTATCACATTAACCCCACGCTCTTACCGGATAAATCACTTGCGAAACCAGACAGGAAGTCATCTAAATCGTCATATTTAAGTGCACAAGAAGCGGCTGAATTGGAGCGACTTTCAAATGCAAACTCAGAGAGCGTGACGACAGCGTTCCAGAATCTCGTGAATGAGAGTGACTTTGCCAGTGTAGTGAAGTTTTCCACCAGTCTTAACGACAGAATGGTGAAGATCCTATGGGAGGGAAGAGTGAAAGATTTCTTAGTAAGTACAGGTGTGAAGGTTTCGGTGAATCCGACAACGAATGCTCCTGAATTTAATAGATTTGGAGTTTCGTTCTCGTATGCTTGTTAGGGGAAGTAGTACGTTGTATAATATGTAACATAGAATGTAATGAAAAGTACGAAGATTAACCAGCAGTAGGTAGTAGAGTATCTACAGGTACGGCATGGCCCCTGTGGTCGCGCCACTTGACTAGACTAACATGTTGTAAGATAGTTGCAAATTCATCCATTTATTGCACTTCTTCACACTGTTTTGCACCTAACCATTTTCTCACAGTAGCACATAGCCAAAATATAAAGCATGGGAGCCAATGCCCACAAAATCAATGAAAAAATCAATGAAGATTTCATATACACCAGGATAATATACCACTAATATAGAGCCGAATACACCAACCCCAAATCCAAACTACTCTTTCTCCTTGTCGTCCAACATTCTCCATAACTCTATCACTCTACCACCACACTAACTTCTAGCCATCCGGGTAACCTCATATCTCACACCAAATCCTAATCCTGCACACGCATTTTCCAAATTTTTCAATTCAATTGGACATAAGAAGTTATAGAAATGGAGTTATAGTCAGTGTTCAAGTAGTAGTTAAGAGTATACTAGCACATAATGAACGGCCAAGAGCTCTATAACTTGGTGAAAAACTCCAAGATAGCACAGGTGGCTGCTCCGATACTGAAAAGTATCCGCGGAAAGTCTGCTGTGCCCACACATCAGATCATCTTCACACCAAAGTCGTCTGCCATAAGGTCCAACTTCGGTATCAAGACCACCTTGCCAAAGCAGATTGGCTACTCGCACATATCATTCAACGACATGGATAACTACAAGAACATGCCAGATGTCGAGAAGAACTCGGGAAAACTCTACAACAGACTCAAGTTCCAAGAAACTGGGCTTGCTCTTAACAACCACTATACCGATTCCAACCCATTGTTCGCTTCCCACAAACACAGATCCGACAGCAAGGACAAGGAAGAAAGCATTACAAACAGTTTAAACTTGCATGGAAAAGCATCCACCGATGAAATCAGAGCCATTTTGAAACAAAACCCTAAACTCCATAACAAGTTCCAGAAATGGCTCATAGATAACCATCCTCAAGCTCTTGTATCGAGTATATCACAAAGTACCACGGCTGAATTGTTGAAGCGCTTCTTGAGCACAGCCCCTTCCGTAGTTAAGAAGGAGTTACAATTGACAGACTTGACTAGAAAGGAGGGTAAAGTTGGTGGTTCTGCCATTTCTACTCATATCCAAGGAACTGGTGGTTTTTCATACAACCAGAAGGGAAGACTCACCAACACCCCAAATGGTGTTAAATACGGTGTGGTCGCCCCAGGTAGACTCGTAGGCAACAAGGAAGCCGCTATTGCAGGTTTCGTAGCCGGTGTTAATGAAAGAACTACCTTATTACAACACAACTACGCAAAGAATGCTCCAGGTAAGCATTCCAGACAGTTTGTCATGCCATTTAAGATTAACGAAGCTGAAATAACCGAGACTGGTTCAGTTAAGTTGTACGCTGATGGTATCAAAACCGGTGCATGGATGCAAAGAAGTGCCAACACTGGCTACTCTCCAGACAGATCCAGATATGAGGCCTCTAACCCCAACTTCGCCAGTGCTTCGGAGAGAAACAAGGCAGAAGGTGAGAACTTGCAAAGACTTTTGAACTTGATCATCCATTAGATTGGCATGTTTGAGATTGGAGTCATTAATTATTCATAGTACCATAGCTACATAGATCACGAACCCTGTAAATACAAGAACAAATTAACAAAACGAATAGTATTTATGTAGTCGTACATTGGAAGGAAACTTTGGGTTATATTACAATATTTACAAATCATTCTACTCTAATAATTAATAGTATCCATCACTTCATGCATCCTGTTCGATAGGTTGAAGGTTTGAAACAGCGGCTTCTTGTTTCCGAGTAGTCTCTTGATGAGACGTTTCAGAATCAACTTCCATTGTATCAGCTGTTACATCCTGTACTGCCCGGGTCCCGCTGGGCTCAACGGACAGTTGTACGGGTGTACCACTCTGTTCTCCAGAAAGAACCTCCTGCTTGACTTCTATAGACGCAGCAGCATTAGCTTCCCTCTCTCTAGCAGCCTGCTCGGCTGCGATTAACTTTTTGGTCTTGTATTTCCTTGGAGGCTCACCTGGCTCTCTAATCTTTCTCTTTCTACCAACGCCAGAAGCGCCTGTGGCAGATTTTTCAGGCGCAGAGGCTATAATACCGGGCAATTTCTTCTCCTCCAGAATTAACTGAACTCTTATATCTTCAGCCACCTGTTCGTCCAATTTACCATCAACTTGGTACCAAAGGTAGAAGTTAGGTACTCTTGATCCGATATTCAAAATACGTGTCATGTGTTCCTGGACCTTACTTAGCGGATCAAAGCTGTTCTCCAATATTGGCACGAATCTCGAAGGAATTCCATGAATGGTAAAAGTCACGCTCGTGAAGCGAATCTCTGGTTGCTCTGGCGGTTCAAGTTTCTTCTGTACCTCTGCTTTCTTCTTTGGTGGGGCTTTAGATTTCTTTGGGGCAGGTTTGGGTGGAGGAGGAGCTGCTGCTCTTCTTCTTAAATGTCTAGCTGGAACATCTTCCACCTTCACCGGCGTATCGGGATTCTTTTTCACCTCTGGTTGATGTTCTCCTTCTTCTTGTTTTGCATTAGTCTCCTCTTCAAGTCTCTTCTTTTCCTTTTCTTCTTCTTCTTGCTTTTTCTTTAATTCTTCTTCGACCTTTCGTTTCTCTGCATCCTCTTTTTCCTTTACTTTTAAGTTGTAGGTATCCAATTTCTTTTCATATTCGTCCAATTCCAATTGATTGTGGATCCATAAATAACTTACTAGAACATCCTTATTATCCGAATTGTCGTCGCCGTCAGCATTAGTCATAGTGGTTGGTGGTAACACTTCACATACTGACAACTTTGGAATCAAGAAACGAACATTGGCATTTTCAACATATTCAAAAAGAATAGTGGCATCCTCTAAGTATCTTTCTTGGAACGCCGTTAACTTTTGGTCTTTTGGAAGTTTGGACTTTGCCAATTTCTTCTCTTTTATCGGTTTCCTCTCTTTAGGAGGCTTTTTGTCTTTCAAGGGTTTCTTCTCCTTCGGTGGCTTCTTGTCTTTGGCCAACTTTTTACCCTTGTAATCATATGGTACATACCCATCTGGGAATAAATATGCATGGTGCGGCTGTGGTCCCATTTCTCTTGCTCTTTTGATGTAGCCTTGGAATGTGAGAATCTGCTGCTGAGATGCTCCACCCAGAGCAACAATCTTCATTAAGCGGTTTAGTGATTCATCTGTGCGCGCGATGGTGTTGAGGTTATTGATCATGATAGTGTTTTCTACAGATTGCATGTTGTTAGGATCAGCTCTTGGGGTTGGCGGAGGAGGCGCAGGGACACTAGGTCTCGAAGCCATGGGGTCTACAGAACCGATTGGGGCAACAGGTACAGCAGGCGAAACAGGCGTGGAAGACAGTATAGATTTGGAAGATCCCTCAGAGCCCTTACCCTGTATAGCAGGATCGATAGGAGGGCCCGCTGGCACAGATGTTGAAGGCACAATAGGTGGACGAGAAAAAACGGTATTTGCAGGCTTGCTTGGAGTCAAGGTATTTAAAGTAGGGGCTGCTGTAGCTGGAGCAAGGTCCGTAGCGTTAGGTGTGGGAACATTTGTGTCAACATTACTAACACTTGGACTTCCACTTGGGAGGTTGGAAGACGTGTCACTGCTCTTTTCCATTTTTGATTCGGAAGACTCCTCACTGACTTTATCCGTTACATCAATACTTCCAACTGTGGTATCAGGTTTCGCTTCTTCCTCGTTGTCTGTGGTCTGGTCATTTTGAGGATTCTCATCATCTGAACTGTCATCCTCTTCGTCATCGTCGTCTTCATCATCATCTTCCTCTTCCTCCTCATTTTCTTTTGGCTTTTCTAGTTGGGTCTGAGAGGGATTTCCAGATGCCGATTTAGGCTCTTCTTCTTTCTGTACGGGATGAGTTTCTGTCTTTTTACCTTCAGATTCAATACTTGTGGGTTCTTTTTCTTTCTCTGTTTGCTCGTTGGTCATTCCCACTTTGGGACTATCACTAGTGGCTATAATTTTGGGGCTCTCTGTGGAATCGCTTCGTATAACTGGTTGCGGATTGCTACTGCTTATGGCCTGCGGTGGTTGTACTTGACTGATGGGTGTCGGTTCTGCTGGAGGTCTATTTTCGCCATTTATACTATTGCTGTCTCCATTTTGGTTCACCTCTTCAAATCTCTGCTGCGAAGTCACACCATTCACACTGTTATTACTATTGTTATAATTATTTTGGTTATACTCTCTCTGTTCCTTCTCTCGTTGTTCTTTCTTACTAAGTTTCTCGGGTCTTCCGTCCTTTACTATGAACAACCGTATCTCAAAGCTATGAGGACCCATCGAGAATGAAGCATCGCACAACTTCACCATTACATCTCTGGCACTCACATCAAACCCCAAGACGGGGGTTCTATCCCCTAAGTTCTCTTCTTTGGACGATTTCGGGATAGGTTTATCCTGTTCTGCTAGCTTCTTGGCGTACGAGCTTTGTTTGACCCAGTACAAGATGAACATGGGACATAGATGAACGTATGTGTATCTTGATTTCATGAGAGATCGATAGAGTACTCCAGAATCTTTGATTGTGAGGGGATTCTTGAGCACGTCTTCGTAGTGGCCGTTTGGCGGCTGACTGAACGACACTGGCAACTCAGAGACCACATCGAATGGACGGACTATGGTTTGAGAGAGTTGTTCCTGTTCCTTTTCGATTTCCTCTCTTTTTGCCGTTGTGATACGACGTCTTATACGAGGAGGCATTGCGGACAATATATAAGCATAAGTATTTTGGTAAGTACTACAATGGACCTACTTCACCACTAAGAAGAAGAGAAGAAGAAGAAGAATGGTTGTAAATTAAATGCTTCTGGCGGGTAAATCGAATCTCGAAATTCTTTGAAGTCGCGATCCGTGGATGGTAGCGCTGACGAATTTGGACCGGAAATGAGTGTTGGTATGCGTTAGAGACAAAGACTATGGAGAGGTGGTGTTAGTACGTTAGCGGAGAACTGTTTAGTAGGTACGAGATTAGAGGGCAACAAAAAGAATGCTGAAGAAATAATTTGAATGCTCAGGGTGTGGCAGCGATAGTCCTAGCTATAGCAGTAGAGTTTTAGTGGTAACTACAACCTTTTGAGTAGTTAGCTTTTTAATCGATCTGGTAACATAGTAAAGAATTTGCTAGCGATTAATTAGAGAGTAAAGGAAAGAGCTCACAAAGTGGTGGTACTGTTTCTAGTTTTTCAGTACCATGTTTGTTAAGTCTTCTTCTGATATTTTTGCAATTGTTGGAAAGCCCATTTATGAGAAGTAAAAGAGGTGCTGTAAAAATAAGAGTATGTTGAAGAGTCAAAAAATTAGTGATTGATACTGTATTGGAACATTTATTGAAATATCGTTTAAGTCACTCTATAAAAGTATAGATTAAAAGACCTATTTATGAGACTGCAAAAATTCCATAAAACTACCGAATACGTAGAAACGCACGGCCAGATCAAGGTCTTTCATCTGGAGCTACAAACTTGTGCCCATCTGGAGTTTCATCAGGAGCTAGCCTGTGATTGTCGGGCACCTCATCTGGAGCTACGAACTTGTGTCCATCAGGTACCTCATCTGGGGCTAATCTGTGATTATCGGGCACCTCATCTGGAGCTACGAACTTGTGTCCATCAGGTACCTCATCTGGGGCTAATCTGTGGTTGTCGGGGACCTCATCAGGAGCAAGGTAACCAGGTGGGAGTCTCTTTTTCACGTCAACTCCATTCTCTTCCCTTTTTTCCAATTTAGAAATCTGCTGGTTCCCATTCCCAAGGGCACCTTGTGTATCTCTTTCAATAGCGCTTAAAGTGATTGCCATGCATCCCCTAGATGTGCTCTTTTTAATAACACTCAGAGAAACACCTAGAACGTTGTACTTTCCCCCGCAAATATAAAATTCAGAAACTTCTGCATAGGTCAAACTATGATCTTTTATATTCCATTCAGAAGTTGAGTCGGTTAGACTTTTAGTTGAAAACGAGTCGGTCTCAAAATATACCATTTGGTTTCCTTCAGTGACAAGCTGGCCCTTATCGTTTAAAACAAAATCATCTCTCTTCCCGTCGTAGCCAGCAACCAATTGATTGTTTTCAATCCGAACATTCAATTGCAAATCACCACCTACTGCAACAATTTGTAGTGTTTTACCCTGGGCTGCTAAACACGAGGAGATAAGTGTAAGTGTTGCAATCGTTCCAAAAAGCTGCATATTGGTTAATCTTGTGGTGTGTCTCTGTTGATCTAAATACTTAACAATATCTACCAAGAAGACGTGCAATGTCAGATTTATATAGGATTAATTTCCATTCTGCTTCTTGAGATGAATGATCTCTCTCTAATCAGAAATAACATCCAATGCCCTGGTCGAAGTATTGCAAAAAGCAACACTGGTTATTTTTAGAATTGCAAAAAGCTGCGAATTTTTTAATCTTTAATTTTGTTGCATTTCCATTTTGGGACATAGAGAATAATATATTATGGGAGTTCAATTAACAGATAAATTCTTGGCTGCTTCCTACTTATCAGGGTTTCTGGTTCTGTTGTGGTGTAATAATCGGCTTCAGGGTCAAAAGAAGCCGATAAGAGGAGATATTAATATCTGGCTTCAGAAATTTCCCTCCAAACTGACTGAAGAATGCCTTTCAGTGAGTATCATATGAAGTCAACCAATTACCGTAATATAGTGTAAATTACCACCCGCAGAACTGTTAACAATATGATATAAAAGAGAATTACTGTTTATGAAATTTATTACTTTCTAATAATAAGGACCCATTTCTGATTTTAATAATTTGTTAGACACCTGGCTATTAATAGTATTCAATATATTTTACAGAAATTTACTAGCGCTTCTAAGTGTACACAGCAATTTAATTGGCCAACCCGGCAAACACTAAAGTTGCTATCAAAAGGACCAATCTACCAGTAGTGAAATGAGTGGAAGGAATTAGGAGATGCTAATTAAAGCTGAAAGCATACGTGTTCACCTACGATTAAATCCACAAGTTCTATTTCACATATCTCATTTATGCCATTTCTTTAGCGGTTTCTGGCTTATCAATTCTGAAAGCTAATAATTCACTCGATATCAACAAACCTATACGTATATAATCGACCTCACTGCTATTTAAAGAGTATCTTCCAATGCCTCCAATCCCTGTGTGAATAGTTTGATCATCGAATCCAACTCTGTAATCAACTTCTGCTTGTTAGATGAATCCATAAAAAACTCTCCACTGATCAGTGGTATCGAAGGGAACTTTGTGAATTGCGAACCACTGGCCGGGGTAGCGACCTGCTGGGCATTATTGTTTGATGCAAAGTTAGTTACAGAATTCGTTCTAGGCAAAAACAAATTAGCTCCGCTAGTATTTGTCAAATTGGAAACGACAGGGGCTGAATTAGTTACTGGAGCTACACCAACAGACACGACTTGAGCACCGTTAGTTCCACTAGACCCTGCAGAAATACTGGACTTCTTTTGAGCCAGTAAACCTGAAAGCTGTCTTTGTGATACAGACTCTGCTCGATCCCGTGAAATCTGTCTCTGATTGTGGCCAATGTCATCATTCTCTCCTTCCTGTGTTGGAAGGCTTGGAATATGCGCAAATGTGGGTTGCTCCTTTTCCGTTACTGGTGTCATAGTTAAAGGCGCAGCTTGAGCAGGATTGATACCAAACTGATTAATATTGTCACCATCTGGATGAGAGAATGCGTCGCTTGTTAATGCAGATAACTGGTTCACAGTATTCGAGGGCGTAGGCATTTGAATATGTAATCCCGGCCTGGCCCTCTTTGCCTTTAAGCTTGCACTAGAAGTAGATGTCATTCCAGTGGAAGCGTTACTAGGCAACGAGCTCATAGTAGAAACTGAAGATTGGGATTGACTCATTGGCTGACTGGGCCTTCCATTCGCAATGCTGCCGTTGTTCTGGTTGAAGTCGTTAATGCCATTATTTGACTCACCCGTGAGCTTGAAGTTTATTGGCTGAAGTAGTGGGTTGCTTGTTGATTGTAAAGCCTTCATTGATTTTGATGGAGAGCTTGTACTTGTAGCAAGACCGGCTGAGGTGAGGAGAACTGCAGTTGGTGGGGGCTTGGGCGAAGGCGTCTTGTTGACTGCGTTATTCGTATAAGGAGGTGTATGCGGCATCAGAAGCTGCTGAGAAGGCTGGCTCTGTTGTTGTGTTTGAGAATTAACTGTTCCATTCGAAATTATTCCATTGCCATGGCTTGAAGACATGGAGATCGTATTCGAGATGGTGTTTGAGATAGTCTTCTTTCTTGGCCTGTTGACTGAGGACGAATTTTGAGATGAAAAACGAGTCTCTAAGTTTCCAGATGCAGATTGAGAATGATACAACGTTGGAGGTTTATTCAATGGTGGGTGTGGGTTTGCTGGAACTACGGAGGAAGTGTTGAAATTACCGAGATTGTCCATGTCTGGAATTTCAATAGTTGGGGAGTCCATTCTCTGCTCGTTGAAGCTATTGATCACGCTAGGAGTTGGAAGCATAGGTAAAGTCCTGTCTTCTTGTATAACTTCATCTGAGTCTTCAAAAAGCAGTTGCAATGACTTCGGGATTTCTGGGTTGTTGCTGCGAGAAGCAGTGTTGTTCAAAGTTCCTGTAACCAGCTGGTTACGATTCTGAATCGTTGCATTGTTCCTTCCACCCATTGAACTTGCTTGTAGTGTTGGAAGTGTTTGATAAGTGTCTCCATGCACATCTTCACCATACATGGGAAAGCTCTCATCCACTGTCTCGTAGTCTAAATTATCTTCTATTATGTACTCTTTGCTGCTTAATGAATCAAAATCCCACTTGACCTGGATTTGGTTAGTGTTATCACTTGTGATGCTCGTATTAGACAGTTCTGCATTGTCCTCGTCTTTGCTATCAGAGTTTTGTTCATCTTCTATGCTAATGAATACAGAGTCTCTAGAAGAATTATGATCTCTCCATACCAAATATCTAGATATGACTTCCTTTAATATGATTCTTGGGTGATTTTTGTAAATTCTTACAAGTTTACATTTCAACAAGTCATCGGCAGACGGTCTTTCGTCAGGATTTTCATCTAGACACAATGCAATGCACTCTTTTAAAATGGGGGAGTATTCTCTTCCTTCTAGTCTTGGTGGAGTCAGCTTAGAAATCATTTGCATTGCCCAGTTGGCATCTTTGTCGCAATATGGTGGATTTCCTGTTGCTATTTCGTAGATCGTTATTCCTAGTGACCATATATCAGCCTTACTATTATAGGTATCACCTTCTCTAATGACTTCCGGTGCCATCCAGTACGGTGTACCGGCTATAGTTGTCCTTTTGGATGCATTTGACGTAAGCTTTGCGGCGACACCAAAGTCACAGAGTTGAACTTTACCCTCCTTGGTAATCAACACGTTGGCCGCCTTCAAGTCTCTATGTATAACGCCGAGTCTATGAACAGAACTCAATGCAATGAGTAGCTCTCGTACGATCACACCTATGTACTTTTCCTCAAAAACTCCCGATTTTAGCAATGTTCTTAGCGATCCTCCAGCGCAGTAGTCCATGATGATCCATAGTTTAGTATCATTTAGGAAAGATCCGTAGTATTGGGTCACATTAGGGATATTTCTACATTCCGTGAGAAACTTGATCTCTTCTTGGACATCGGTAACTTCATCTTCCTCTGTGTCTAGGTTAAGGACTTTGATGGCAACGACTTGCTTGGTTTGTTTGTTGTAGCCTTTGTAGACGATACCAAACTTACCTCGCCCGATGACCTCCGTTCGCTTATACATTTGAGTAGTCATTGTGGATA
Organism: Scheffersomyces insectosa; assembly: GCA_030572575.1. Lineage (NCBI taxonomy): Eukaryota > Fungi > Ascomycota > Pichiomycetes > Serinales > Debaryomycetaceae > Scheffersomyces > Scheffersomyces insectosa. The sequence continues at coordinate 11,971 of JAJMAO010000085.1, forward strand.
GACGATGCGATGAAAGATGTAATGGGTTTCTATTATTGATGAATGAAATGCGATGTGACAATATTATGCATTAACTAGTGCTATTATGGTATGATTACCACAACGAAATGAATGAAATGTACCCGATGATGGTTTCCATGCAATTTCGTTAGCTACTACGAATCGGTCTAATGGTCTTTCGGCTAGCTTGAACAGTTCAAAACCACGATTTCTTTGCAAATCGAATACTCAAATTGCACTAGGAGCAAATCCTAATATTCTCTCGTTCCCTATATCCCACTTTTCACTGCAGAAGGGCCGTTTTCTGGTATGCTACCCTTGTTCCGTGGCTAGTACCGGTTCACAACGGCGTCTTTGGTAGTAAATCAAGGTACTTCCGATCTCCAGATCAGTCGGTGATTCCGGTATTTTTGGATGAAAACTGCGATAAAAAACGTATACTCCACTTCACTAGCACGGTATGGTTCGTTCTGCGGCTCCTGGGTGTCTCGATCTGCTTTGTCCACTGAGTTCTTCTGGTACCTACAACTGCTACCCATCAGTTGGTTACTCGTAACAACCCCTCCATCTTCCCAAAATGAGTTTTTCGGCGGCTGTGGTGTGTGCAGGAAGGCGAGAACATGCAACGGTCGCTTGTGTTAGGGGGTGTTTGGGGATGGTTGAAGAGGTTATTAAATGTATGTATGTGTGTATATATATATATTTATGTATGTGTAAATGTGGTATGTTCGATGTGTGAATTCACAAGGATGCGATTTCATGTTTTTATGCTTTGTATGTATATGTGTGTTCTGGGGGATTGAATGGTGAAACCTCGAGAAGCGAATTCGTGCTGACGATTGGAGGGGGCTTAGGGTGAAAATTAATTGTGAAGCTTGTTGAGACAGTAGTAATTTGCTTTTCCTCTGTATTGTACGGATTGACTCCGGGGAAGAAGTTGGCGAGTTCAGAACGACGGTGTGATTTATATGTGGCGACTAATTCTGTATTAGTGGCAATACGTGAAATTTAAACTTGTTCAGAGTTGCTAAGTTTCTCGTGAAATCTTCATATTGCAAAAATTTAGGCTGCGAAAATTCTACTTCAATTGTCATGAACCAAAAGAGTCCATCGAACTGTATTAGGGAATACGCATATTGTGAACTAGTTGCTTATCTACAATAGCAACTAAAATGTCCATTTGTCCATGTTTTCGTACGGATTACCTCGCGTCTTTCTACATTATATAGGCTCCTTCTTTAAGAACTGCTACACTTCCATTCGCTACATTCGACTCCGATCATAAATCATCTATTCACTTTTCGTCAAATTCCTATACCTATAACCCTCTATTCATATGCTATTTGTTTTGAATATCGATCAGATGCAAAAGCTGGCTCTGCTCAAATGAAAGGATCCTCTTTGGACCGCTACTGTCAACCGTGGTGTCTGAGATATCTATTATGATATCGGGGCAATCGCCTGCAGAATTCACCATTGTTGTAGAGGTACAATTCGTGTCTGTTGAATCAATGGTACAGTAGTTCTTGTTATGTTCATCCGATGAGTCTTGAGTTGAAGATTGAAGCAACATGGTATGTTCATCAATATCTTGCAACTTTGTTGGAGACTTGTGGGTGTAAGGGAACTTCAAGAACATGAGGTCTCCATCCTCTATTACGCCGTCATCGAGAAGAGACTCATCATTCTCTAAGGAGGCAGCCGAAGGACTAGTTCCGAAGGCGCTATCCCAACTGATAATGACCACTCCACACAACACTCCACCTAATCCCACAAGTATCCACAAAAACTGGGAAATTCTCATGCGATGGTTGAGTAGAAGCGAATTGAAGTTGACATCATTTATGAGGTTAATCAAATTGTATACCAAGAAACACAAGGGATACAAAATAGAAGTGGATATCTGCGCTAAGCCGAGGTTAAAAGCAGTCAACTGGCATCCAATAATTGCTAGCATCACAAGTAATAGTATGTATGGAGTCACGTTTTTCAATGGAAAGACCTTCGAGTGGTTTACAATGATGCTTTCGAATATGACGTCTATAATTGATTTGGCAAAGAGAAATGTGTGTGCCGTCAAAGTCCCACTTATGATACCGTAATTGATTCCCTTTGCAAATTGGTACTTGTTCGTTTTGATTACTCTGTTGGTTTTGCTGTTGGAATCCTTGTTCGAGGTCAAGATCTTTTTACTGAGATAGAACTTGTTCACTGCAAGAAGTAAAAATATCAAGACAAATGTAAAGATAAACCAGGACATGAATGATCTTTGGAGTAGTTGGTGCATGACAAGGTTGAAACGTTCAGATGTGTCCTTGGGTGGATGTTCATCTACTGCTGGAGGCACATTTCCGTTATATGCTATTATAAAAGCACAGATTGCAATGACTACAGTACCTATGCCGAGTTTATTAGTGAAGTTCTCACCTGGAAGCAATAAACAACTTAATATGGAGTTGAATATGAGACCAATGCTCTGAAGGGGCGATAGGATGATGAGCGGAAGGGTTGTTATTTGGATGAGCGACCCCAATATATTTGCTACGATAAAGAGCATGAACCCAAAGAGCCACATGTTTCGCTTGTATTTCTGTTGGTGATGGTTATAATGCAATGTGTTTTGTCTTGATCCGCTGCCTCCAGGGCCCTTAGTTGGATGTGTGATATGCAAAAGATGGGATTTCCGTTGTAGCGTTATGCCGAGGGACTGGATTCCCGACGAGATCACGGCCACAGAGCATCCTAGCACTATGGCTGAAGTGGATGACTGATCTGCTAAAGTTTCGAGCATGCCACGAGTTTCTATGGGTCACTTAGTTGGTATTTTGTGGCGTTTTATGATTTCGTGGAGATTTAGGTGTCTTCTTTGGAATGCGATAGGAGTCAAGAATAACGAGTAGAAGCGACGGACGACTGTTGTTTTGACTCGATATCCAGGTTCGCGGCGTCTTTCTGTGTATGACTAACGACTTTAGTGGCTATGCGCGCGATAGTTTGGTTGTAAACCAGGCGGTTGCTTCGGACTCACAGAAGAAAGATAGCTGTTATTTACTTTTGATTGTTAGGCCCAAGAAAAGCGTTTCAGCCTTACCTTCCCAAAGGGGCTAAGAGCGTGCAGGATCTATATGGAGAGAAGTAGAGAAGTAGAGAGGAGTAGACAGATGCTTGATATGGAAAGTTGTGGAGGGCAGTATATAAAGGTGAGATGAATGAAGTGTATTGCGTGTATTACTTTTGGCTGGTTTTGGCTATAAGATTATATGACTACACGATTACATGGCTATACGGTTGTGTGGTGAAGAGTACTTGGGCAGTGCTTGGGTGCACTTTGAGCGATATTGAGGCACGTGATCATACACGCAGCGAAGTAGGGTGCAAATTACGTAGTACTTAGGGAGAGAGATAGGAGCGAAGCAGTGTGTGGTCATAGCTAAGTTCCATGGAAACACAATGTTACTGTGTGCCGCGTCACAATGACTGTATCATGTCATAAATTCAAAGGAGGACCACTACTCGGTTAAATATAAAAATAAAGACACGAACAATAAATTCCCCCCTCCAGAACAGTGTTCAAGACCGTCACAGCTATAGCATAACGCTAAAAGTCTAGATCTGCTCACACACATTTGGTATTATTATTAACATGAACACCCTGACTCTGACATCTGTATGCACATTCTCTTGGAACAACGTAACATCATATTTTCTGTCTACCTGTGTACCACATTCACTCTCCTCCTTAGCACTATGCCAGTGCATAAATTAGCGATGTAAAATGTAATACACACATCTCTTGTAGTGTCGGATCAAACACTATATACCAACTGCTTCCTTCTTAATACTTCATCTTTTAACATCCCCTAATCAATCTTGGTATACTTTACGCAAGTAAGCGAATATACATAATATTCACCATAGCCTAAAATAAGCACCAAGCTTGCCTTCTAAATTCTACACTCTACTACTTCTTCCATTCTTAGGGGTGCTGCTTAAGGATTGTGTTCCTGCATTATATCTCCCCTCTTTTTCTTTTCTCGCGTCGTGCGGTTCTCCAGTAACATTTCCGTTTCGAGTAATGGTTCTGAGAGAAGATATGGTTACTGTCAGTTGGTAGACATTTAATAGAACAGTGGATGTGTTGAGTAGCATCGGAAAAGAGGGGATTCACTTTACGACGAAGTACACCAAAGTGTAGAATGGAATTAGGCATTCCAGAAAAAGTCACATCTGCAGTAGTCCACTAACAGCCCTAATACTCTATCTATTTACCTTTAAATTCAAGACTATAGACGAGTCTCACGCAATTGCTACCAGTCACTACCAAACACCACAACAGCAACACCGCAACGATAGCAGTCACAAACGTACACCCTCACTATGGAAGACTCTATCGCTGACATAATAGACCACTTGGACTCAACCAACATCTCGGAAATACAATCGGCATTGAACCTGCTAGACGTGTTGCTATCGCTGTTGCTACCTGAAATAGTCAAATTCCATAAAGCTTCGTCAGGTCCAACGCCGACAAACAGCACATTAGCTCCTCCAGGAAACCTCTCAACATTCGTAGTACTCCAGGATAGCTTCCAGTACAATATTGCATCTCATATAATCAATTACTACAAATGTGTGATAGCCGACACCACCACAGTAGATGAAGAATCGCTTCTAACATGCAATCGCTTGCTACAAGGATTGCTCCTACTTCATCCGAATTCAAGGAACATCTTCAATAGAAGCAAGAACATGGAACTCATACTAAACGTGTTGGAAGCAAGCGACGAAATAGGATTCGAAGCGACCATTTCTGTAATTTCAACTTTGATTCATATCCTTTTAAAGGACTTCCGCAACTTCAGAAAGTTCGAGGAGCATAATGGATGTTCGATCTTGATAAAGCGGTTCAAGCTATCGTCCTTTGATATGTCGCGTAAGAACAATTCTAAGGATACTAAGAAAACATACAATCAACAGGATTTGAATTTCAAAATCATAGAGTTTTTGATTTTCTACCTAATTGACGAAACAACAATCGCCAATGCTACGAATGACGCCAGCACTCCTTTGAAAACAATAAAGCAGAAATCAAGCTTGTTCAAAGCTGACTTTCCCGATATTGACAGCTTAATAGAGAACTTGAACGAATTAAAGGATTTGTAAAATAGTAATGCATTTATATTTAATACAGAGAAGACAACAACGCACTTCGGCTTCCTGAGCACTAGTGGTGAAGTAAATGAAAATAACATGATAAAAGAGCCCCTATAAAAAGCCAAAAGATAGCGAATTGATGATCACTGGCCCCCCCAGCCATTAGAGATCAATTCGCAAACAGAAATCAAAGTTCATTATTTTTTCTTGTTCTTGCCATCAAAGACAGGAACTTGTAATGGATACCATCCAATGTAACTGTTAGTGCTATTAGCAGTAGCACACCACATGAGGTACCAACCGAACCCAGCAGTGATGATGGAGATGATACCACTGACCCTAACATATGTCTCGTTCAAACCGTCCATATAAGCAACAGCAGAAAGAGTAAAAGAAAGAACCAAAGTTACGAATAAACCAATAAAAGCCCAAGTTGATTTAAGGACACACAATAAGCAGATGAAGGAAAAGATTGCCCAACCAAGAAGGTAGAGTCCAATTGCATTATATACTTGCTCCGGTGCTTCGGCATAGGCAGCAAGAATTCCGAAGTTGGGAGTCAAGATTGCACCGTACGAAAACCACCAGGCTCCATATGAAACGAACGTAGTGGCAGCAAAAGTGTTTCCCACATACATCTCCCAGATACCTGCAAGCATTTGTCCAACTCCTCCGTAAAACATACACAATGAAAGAATAACATTCGGAACCATAATGTCTTTAACATGAGCGTTGTAGCAACCAAGAGCGAATGTAGGCAAGGAGAAAGCAGCCAAACCAAAGGCAGCAACATTACCGATCTGACGTGTGGGTGGTGGAGCGATATTGACATTGTATGCACCAGAAAATACCTTCATTAACTCGTGTCTCAAGTACTTTCTGTTATCGATAATAACATATTCGTCTCCGTCACCAGAATAAGTGACAGTTCTGTAAGGCAATGTCTCGTGTGAGACGCTGGCTTTGGCTTCGTTCAACGACTCGCTGCTGTTAATAGACGACATCTTGCAATCGTATTTTTCTGTAAGCTAGATCTAATGCCCTTGTAGAAAGTGTTCTGAGATTTCTCTGAATCTAATCAAAATATAACACTTACCCCATGGGGAGTCTCCGATATATATATTTATTTAGACATTCCGCATTCAGACTAACTAAGCTTAAGCTTCCTTTTTGGCGAAAGAGATACGAACAATAGTGTCATCCCCAACTTATCCGACCACCATATGAGATGCAAAAATATCGGATATGTTAGTGGGGCAGCTGCTGGGATCATTTTTCTCAGCCAAAATTCGCAGTAAAAACATGCAGCAGTATTTTTTTATCGGGGATTTGCTAAATGGGGAGTGGCCACACCCATTAGGTAAGGACGGAGAGAAGACGGAGAGTTGTACGATAGCTACAGAATGTGGAAGTCCCTTTGGACCTTTATGTTGGGGCGGTTATATTTTTAAGGTGGCACCGTTCTATTGGCACTATTATACTGCTCAGCCAGGAAATTGATACTTCAGGCAGAGTCGAGGGTAGGGGAATATTTTGCATTAGTTGGCAGGATTAAGGAGAGGAGAAATGAGAAAAATTGACTGAGCGAGCCAACAATCATAGCAGTGCCTTTCACGAAGAGGATACGAGAGCTTAGAGCATCTTTTGATATTGTGTCCCCCACATATACAAGTGGGTTTACATTGTTTCCATCAGGTAGCGCCACTAACAAAGACACCTGCGCGGTAAGCCAAACCATAAGATTATTCTCAAATAAGCTACATCTGCGGGGACGGTGATAAGACTAATACGAATTCTTCATGCATCATCTAAGTAGCTAAATGCTAGTTAAGAACTGTAATTTGGACATATTAGTTTTTCCCATCGTTCTACTTGATATTTTATATTTTTCTTGGAGAAATAATATCACCAAGAGGTACTCAGAATGTCTTGGACAAGTGGATGAAGCTCGGTATCGGAAATACAGCATTTTCACTGAAAAAATCCAAAAGAGAGAATCTCAAGCTAGATCGAAGTTCAAGATTTACATTCCATGGGGGGAGGGGGTGATGAAGATTACCCCTATCAGTGTTATGCCCTAATTCGTCAAGCGCATGGGAGGCTACAGTGAATGCCCTTAGGCGTGGACTTTCCCACTGAACAACAATCTCTACCCCACATAAACGTATGATGAAGAAATTCCAGCACTGCCTTAGTTTTTGCCAAACATGCGGTACCCCTCTTCAAGCCGTCACCATGAAAAAGAAAACCCTTTCATTCCCAGTCTTCATTGGTTGTTATTCCGTGATCCCGCACAAAATCGCCTTAAGAAAGTTCGTGTTTTTAGCATTGCAAAAGTTATACCTTGTGGGAGTCACAGCAATATTTTTCATGTACAAATCACTTGCTGAAGGTATTATACTCGTTTATCTGCCTGGCCCCTCTAATGTCTACGGAAATTGCTTCGGCCAAACAACGCGCTTGCCGAACCCCATCTTTGCCAGGTAATATGGTTGAAATTGCGGGGCATGTCTATTGACCCATGCCGCAACTGTACAAATATACACCCATACCTGACCCGGAAGTATGATTAGATCGTTTCTGTAGTTTCAGTATAGTTACTATTGAATGCTGCTATTAACATCATGATCTACTGGTGGGTTCGGAGAGTCCAGATTGGGCCCTGAGATCTACTTTTAAGTAAGTCTACTATATCTATTTCATGGGTTTGTGGGTTTTCTTTTAGATCTATAGCCGCCACTAAACTTAGAGCACGAATACTTCACTGGTACATGACTCTAGCTTTAAGCATGATATAATTCCCTTCCTAATGTTCGCCGCTGATAGTACGCTAAAATATAGGTAGCATCTTACTTATTTTACGAAACTATAAATGTTGCAAAACTTCATATAAATTTTGCAACATTTAAATAAACCAAGCCACCTTGGAAAGACAAGGTGCCAGATCTAAGAAGATAAGAGAAACGGGAATCACATAGTATTACATACAGCGGAGGATACTAACATAATCCTATCAAAAGCCCGTTAAATATCGTTCTGGTGTAGCCACTCTTTTTAACCATCGAAGTAGTAAATATACCCTACAGTTGCAGCCATCCTCGAGCCCAACCAGCCATATTAATTTAGTACATATATTTAATTAGTAATGAAAAGATAATAGAAGAATTGAAAGAGCTAAACATAAACACGTAAAGCGTGAAATCGTTAGATTAATAAATAAATTTTAGCAAAGCGGAACCTGCCCCCAAGTATTAAACGCTTCCCCCTAAAATAGATGTCATTTATCAAATTAATGTCCCTTTTTCTTACCTGGCTCATAATGAGGAATAAAGAAAACTGGTGGTGTAAAGTAACTGTTTGTTGGAGTGGAAATACCAGCAAACATGTTCCAGAAACCACAACAAGCTGAGATTGTTGCCATGATTCCTCCAACTTTAGTAACAGTGGCATTTCCATTCATGTTTCCAGCAGCCAACAAGAAGAAACCGACATCTAAAGTAACAAGCAAAGAAACAAAGCCAAGTGTTGCCTTCATCACCACAAGAATATTCATAAATGTGTAGAGACCCCAACCAATAAGGAAAAAGCCGACCGCATTACCAAATTGTTCTGGCTCATCCGCATATGCTGCTTGGATACCAAAAGCTTCAATAAAGATTGCTCCGAAGGAGATCCAGAAAGTACCGTAACTTGTGAAGACAGTTCCAGCAAAAGTGTTACCAATAGCTAATTCCCAAACTCCAGCGAGAGTCTGGACAGCACCACCATAGAAAATACACATACTGACGACAACATTAGGAATTTTGATGCCCATGACACCTGAATAGTATAATCCAAGTACGAATGTGGTTGTGGAGAAAGCTGCCAAGCCAAGAGCAGAAGCGTTTGCAAACTCGTGCTTGGGGTATGGAGCTAATCCGGGGTTAAAGGTACCACCAAACGCTTGCATTAATTCATGTCTTAAGTACTTTTGACCGTCGATTTCAACGTACTCATCTCCTTCTCCCAGATATGTGATAGTCTTGTATGGTACTGTTTCGTCGTTAGACGTTACAGGCTTCGCGTTGGAAGCAATAGAATCAGTTAAGTTGAGAGACGACATGATGTCTGGCTTTACAACTTAAATGAGGAATTAGTTAAACACCACAGCTGAAGTATAATTTACAAAAAAATCTACAAATTAAGGCTCTATTGGCCAGAGTATATATACTTCGGTAAGATGTCAACAGCGACTGTCAAATGTGGGGGTGTTGTCTCAGCTTTCAGTACAGAGCCTCTGTACAATTTCGCAGTTAAACTGTGATGGGTTCCAGAGACTAAAAACCGGAGTTTTTGTCCTTAAGGCATCACCAGACGTTCCAGAACCCAAAAATATTAGGATTAATGGAAGTCCAATGCATGCAAACTGCTGCAAATGGGTATTAACATGAAATAAGACTGTGTAGATGCACCACGGAATGATAATTATGGCATTCCTTCCCTATAATACGGACTTTAGCTAGGTTAAGATTTAAAAATTGACCCACTACCCTTGGCCTATTGTATGTGTTGGCTGAAAATGTTGTGCTTGAATCATGCATTCCTTGTGGAAGCTTTTCGTGAGCTGCTGCTGTATTACGGGTCTTAAGTCAGCGGTTTCTGGGTGGGCCATTTTCTAACACCGAATTCGTATCGTGGCTAGTGACCCACATTCGTTAACTACTGTCGCACTTAAGCTGGGCACCAAAGTTTATGCTACTTGAGGAGTTGCACTAACGAGCACTGTTTCAAGGCCCAACAGAAGATGGAATTTTGGGTCCACATGTTGCCCATCGACCACCACCACCACAACCACAACCACTGTTATTGTCACCGCCGACCCGACTCCGATGTGGAATTTTTCAATAACCGTGTCTATTACTTCTCCGGACTTCCTAGCTGCCTCAAAGCTATCCCTGGCTAAAGTCCAGAACTGAACAAAAATGACATTAAGTATGCAGTAACCTCATATAATTTGTGGGGTAATATGCGCTTTATGTCATAGAGGTGGGACCAATGCGTTCTGCTTAATTCCAGGTCGGAGCATAGATGGCTCCTCCGGAAAGATAACGGCGGAGTGGTCTCGATTTTCTGTATATAGAGGAGGCTCCCTCACGCCAAGGTTGGTGAATTAGATGCTGGTGGTGTCTATTGTTGTTCTAAATAGGTATTTATAGGAATACAGTGGTGCTTTGCAGTGGTATCCTGCAGTTACTAGGGGACGGGTTCTGGCAAAAAACAAATTCAACAATTGGGGTAAACCCAAAATTCTGTAGATGTTGTCGACTCCTAGCGAGAACTTGGCAGGAGTAACCCCAGTCCATAATTATAGCCCTTGTAGATGAAGCCGCCTGGCCGTTAGCTGCCTTGTAACCCCCTCTCACGTATCCGATTGTGGTGTAGCCTTGTAGTTATCCGAAGAGTTGCGAATTTCAGCTTTGCTTTCGGTGCCTTCTTTGATATTGTGGACAGTAAGATCGGCATCAACATTGTAAACGCCTCTAATTTTGGGTGGAGTATAGCTAAAGGACCACCACTCTTTATTGCCACATCAAGCCCTAATTTCGTCATCGTCGTAGTTAAAATCAATGTTGAAATGCTTGTGGAACTTAACCAGTTCTCTGTGGAGAGTCTCGTCATCTAATTTACTTGTTCTGTTCAATAACAATGACATTTTCTTGGCTGGCAAAACAGAGTTGTTCAAGAACTGCAAATTTGATGGTGCAATGCTGCCGTTGAGGCCGATATTGGCATCCAGAGCTGGATTTGCTGATCTAACCGAAAAGAGTGATTGACTTGGGATGTCGTTCACAGTGACTGATGGCACCTCTGCATTTATGTTGTATGACGAATATCCACTCAAATTTTTGTACTTCGGTGACACTTTATACTGCTGGTTGTTGTTCAATTCGTAGCGCCTTTGTTTGAGGACCAACTCCGCATCCTCATCAATTTTCTCATCAAGGACATCGTCGTTTCTTCTTTGTTTGAGACTTTCTGGAGCAGATTTATCTGTCAGCTCAAGACCAATTAATTGTCTCTGTTTGTCACTTAATGGCAAGTCTTTGCACTGGTCCTGACCCTTTATAAGTCTCACGATTGAAAGCACAATGTTCAACACCAAAATTGCTATTATGAATCTTCCAAGTAAAACAATATATATATTGTCAGAGAGACTAAAAGTGTCGGGTTCGCCATGCTTCTGGTACTGAAGTTGTAACTGGTAGGTAATCGAAGAACGTTTCTTCAACTCGTATAATATCAAAAGCTTGGTGGCCAACGATCTCAAGAGACTGAAAGATATCAAGAATAGCACATTCTTTAAGCACTTTTTAATCTCGTACTCCTTGTTTATCTGTCTAGCGAGAGCTTGCCTCATTATAGGATTTATCCACTCACCTGTAGGGTTTTTGTTGTAATCATCCAAGTCTCCATCGTCAAGTTCGTCGTCTTTCGCTTGTTCCCTAAGCAGTTGATATACACTTTTGGGGTCTGCTATCATACTCTGAAAGCTTTCAGCAGCTCTGTTTACGTATAATGGAATCTTCTTGCTATTTGTACCCTCCTGCCCTAAACCAGAACCTGGTTTTGAAAAGTCTTCGGCGTTACCGATACGAATGTTCGGTGGTAAGAAGCTTTGGATTCCGTACTGATTGTCTCTGAAGTTAGAGCTTGGGGGGCGATAGTAGATTGGTTCGCCCTTGGTGTTCGACTCATTAATAAGTTTACCATTAGCAGAACTAGCATCAGGGGAGCTTCCCAAAGTGCCGTTTTTGGCAGCAAGTAACATCTTCGTTTGAAAGATTCTGAAAGAAGCATCGCTTAAAGGAGTGACTCCCAGAAGAGTGTCATTTACTATAGTTCGAGAGCCCGTTATCTCAGCATTATTTCGGGTGGTATTAGTATTCAGTCCTGTAATGGCATTTGATCCATTACTATTATTGTTGCCATTGTTACCATTAACCGCATGTTGGCGGTACGCCATTGTATTGATATTTCTATCAGTAGCCGTAGCAGAATATGCGCTAGTCGAAGTGAAGTGTGGAATCGTAGATCCTAGGTTTTCGTGTCCAGTTTTGATATGGTTACTGCTAGCATTGAAATCACCATTCACTTCATCATACCGATTGCCGTAGTTTCCGCTACTGTAGCTGTCTCTTTCTCGGTTTCCATTCGAACTGTTGAGGAGACTGTTTCTCGGTACTGTTCTCTTGAATTGTGTGCTATTTATTGAATTGTTGGGTAACTTCTTCAACCGTGTTTGTTCCAACACTGACTGGTTGCCATTGGTGTTATTAACGTTGGCGGGTCCATTAGGAAACGTCGTTGTATACGAAAACGAGTAGTTCATCGCATCTTCAAACACGGTATCATCGTCTGTGGACATTTTGACTCGGTCTCGCTGCGTTATACCTATCTTCTGGCCAATACTACGAACATATATGGCATCTTTAACTGATCTTTAGTGAAGAGTAAACTTTATTTGGTAGCAGCAATAGAGGAGATACGAGGTGGTGGTGTTGAAGTCACGTGTGTTAAGGCAGTGAGATCAAGATATTATCGAGGGCTTTTACGGGGTGGGAAGAATATTGTTACGGTGGTGAGTACAGGAGTATTATGGCTAATGGGTGTGATGGCATTCGGGTATTCTGGTGTGGTTTCTGCCGGGGAAAAAGCTTAAAACACAGTAGAGAGATCCATTAGAAGGAATAACTTGTTTTCAATCAATTTGTAGGCGTCTGTGTGTCCAATTCCCGTGCTTCCATCACTAACTACACTGAAAACCCTCCTAGCAAAATTTACCAAGCAGGGTTACCCGGACCTCACTCAGTAAGCTTCGAAAATTTTTCAGATTTCGTTTTTATAAATAAGTGGAAGTGGTTGTTTCTTAGCTCAAGTGATTATGTTCTTATTAGAGTAGCAATAAGTTGGAGGAAATGTGGAAATAGTGGAAAATAATAGGTATGTTACGAAGTTTGCAGCACTTGAAACGGGTAAAAATTGCGTTTTGTGCTGGTATACCCATGACTCTGGTTAGTCGTAGTCTTCACATCGATACTCTTTAAAGGATGAATAAAATGTTACACAGACCTGTACTGATTCTTTATGAACGATAAACGCAGTCTCAATTCTGATTTACGATGTGAAGTAATGACTAGGTAAAAGGGAATGAAAACAATATTAGAAGTAATACTAACAGTATTTCAGCTTTCAAAGCTTTTTAGATATGATGAATGAAAAATGAATAACGACTAAGTAATAAACGAAAGCTCAATGATGAATATTTACATTCGTAGAACGTGTAGTACAGCTTCCGTACATTTCGGAAGCAGTAGTTGTAAGAAAGTCTCAAGAGATACTGAAGGGTATTTATAAAACATAAATCTTGGCCTCTGAAAGAATTCTTATAGCCATGAATCGTAGTTTCTTCTGGACTTCTAGGTGTAAAATGTACAACCTCTATTGAAATGCCCACTTCTCGAACATTTTACTATTCGACTACGCGCTCAGAGGCTACATCTCTATCCCGTTAATTTACACGTTATATATTTCGAAGTGACTAAGAACAAACCCATTATTACACCACCCACTAACTGATAATGTCAAATCTGTATTAATATTTAAACATAGAGAAATGGAATGATGGTTTTCTTTTGATGGTACATGTGTATAAGAGCTAACAAGCTTACTTCTTAGCAGTTAATCTTCTTAAGTAGAAAGCCAACTCCTCACCTTCCAAGATGTAACCATCACATCTACCGGATTGACCTGGTCTGGAAGAGATAGCAGCGTATAATCTACCGGAACCGAATTGAGAGTCGACAGCAGACTCAATGGCAGCTTGGCCAGCTCTGGAAGCCAACTTTCTCTCGACCTTTCTAGATCTCTTAACTTCCTCCTCAACAGCAGCTTGAGCCTTCTTCTTACCTAAAGTAGCACCGTAGTGGTTCTCGTACCATTGTCTGAATGGAGTGGCATCGATTTGGACAATAGCGGACTTGGTCAAAGTGTTAGTTCTGACCAACTCGTTGTTAGATGGATGGTAGACGACAGAAGCGATTCTGGTCTTTCTAGCGACACCCTCGGAACCCCAAGAGAAGTTACCAGTCTCAATTCTTAAAGCTCTGAACTTTTGGTTACCACCTCTGGTTCTGACGGAGTGGATTCTCTTAGTACCAATCTTGGTGTTAGCGGATTGTCTACCTAATTCGAACTTTCTCTTCTTTCTGAACTGGGCTCTCTTGGCACCAGTAGCAGCTCTCTTGTGACGTGAATCTCTAGAAATACCCATTTTTACCTATAGAATGTTAGTAATTGCTCAATACTATGATATGATATCCACTTAGACAATGGAGGGAGAAGGAAAAGAATAGTGGGAATAAACTTTCTTCTGAATTTTAATGCTTTTATATGCTTGGAAAATTTGCTCGTGTGCGATGGAACTTCGGGAGGGCCGGTCTATAGATTGAACCAATTCGAATTCATTAATTCAATTCGTGCCTATTCGCTGATCATGTTCTATTAGTGTCCATGCTATTACTATTTGGTGATTTGGAAAATTTTCTCCTGATTATTATTGTCCACCACGAACTCGATTTATGATCTGATTTAAAGCACTTGACACGAGCCGTCAATAATCCAGTACTTGGACTGTTTACTTCTCCATTTATTGCAATTCTTTACTGGCTTTCGTTTCTACATTGGACTGGATCTCTTATGACTTTTACTTTCTTTCCTCGACCGTCGATATGATGATTTCGCCGGTCCATTCCTCTCGTCTTCTATTCCCTTCTCGTCCCCGTCTTGCGGTGGATACGCCCGCCATATCTACCTTTTAGCTTGGCTAGCTATTTGTACACATACACTTTAGAATATCACTGATGAACAGAAGTATTGGAAAAGATATTGAAAACTAACTATTAAAATTTTTTTCTGTGGAAGAGAATGCTCAATGAAATTTTTTCCAAACTGAGAGAGCGCAAGAGTGTAAGAAACTGGAGAGTGCAGACAGCTCACCATAGTTAACCCTTGGTTAGTAGGACGGAGAGTGGATATGGTCGATGATAGTTAGTTGGAGGAACCAACAATGGCAGACTGTATGGGAGATGAGGTGGGTACGGTGTGCAGGAAATTATAGGATGCCGTGAAAATTTTCAGAACGAGTGTGAGGTATGTCGTATCACGTGATAATAGACGATATGTCTAGGGCTTCTGCCCTAGAATGCTGTTACAGGTTGGATGTTTTGACTTTTATGTGTTATGTATTATGTGCGAGGTAGCGCGGGTTTGGTTTCTTTTGATTGGCATGCATATGCCCCAAAAAAAATAGATTACGATGACTAAAGAAAGATGTCTAGTGAGGTTTATGATGTTGTTAAGTGCTATAAGGAGGACATATTTGTTGTATTATTAGCTTTAAGATAGCATTTGTATTATAGTAGTGTACTGGAAACAGATCAGGCGCTTTAGAACCATAAAAATCCCATATTTAGAACGTGATAACTGGAGTTGTTATCATCAAATTTGCCTATATTCGTGACATCGAGAAACATAAAACTTCCATCAATTGGCCATAATATTCATTAATAAGAAGCTTGAAACACAATAATGGAGACGATATACGATGAAATAGAGATCGAGGACTTCACTTTTGATCCAATCACCCAGTTATTCCAATATCCTTGTCCCTGTGGAGACAGGTTTGCCATCAGTTTTGATGATTTGAAAGATGGGGAAGATATCGCAGTTTGCCCCAGTTGCTCTCTAATGGTCAAAGTTATATACGAGCCCGAGGATTTGGATGAGTACCAAGAAGAGTTGAAGTAGTCGGAGCGGAAGAACTGTAAAATTAAGAAAAAGGATAGATTTGCAGCCAGCTAATGGCTGCCGGTATGGTGATAGAAGTCTGCAACTGTAAAAACTGGTCAGTTACATAAAAGAAAGAGAACAGAGCACCTCGAAGTCGCGGGAACAAATACAAATACAAGACAAGAACGATGCTCAGTTACCGTTGCCTCGACATAATTTAGAATCAAATATCAAAAGACTTGGGTGCCTTCAGAGTGCCCTCGGAAGCGACCACAAGTACGTAACGAAATGGGAAATTAGAACCATTCACCGTGGAGGTATCTGCAAGAAGAAGGGAATGTCCTTTCTATTAGGCTTTCAAAAAGATCTGCTCTGCACTGTAATTGGCACACTAAGCAGGGATCCCCGTATGGAATACGAAATTTCCTTAGCGGCATATCACTTATATAAGCATATATATTGATCTAGTGGCGGAGCTGAGCGGCACCATCAGCTCCTCGTGTCGTTTTATCCCCCAAATTCGGATTTGTTACATAGCGTATATGATAATTTCGAACAAGGATTCAATTACGAATTCATTTCGAGTTTCAGCTTTCAGCATTTTTTGCATCCTTTTAATATAGTAAGATATAATATTATTTTCGTAATTACAGCATGATACACAACAACTCTTCTCGACAAATTTCAGACATTAAAACTGTCTTCAATGGTGATTGTTGCCATGCTGACTCCAAATATAGCATCCAGATCAAATTTGCATCAATTTCATATTTTCTGAAGCCATAAACGTTTTTGAAATATATTTTTCAGACATTTCAGACAAAAAAGCAGACTGGTCAATATCGTTCATTATTAGCCATTGTATTGCTACAAGACGCCCAGTCTATAGTCGAAACCACAAAATAATCCTCATCAGATGCTAGAACAAAGAGTTCTGGGAAAAGCCATCTCTCATCCATACATGTACATCTCATCCTCAGCGGTTAGGATTGCTGAAAGAGGCAACCGTTGGTTAATCCGGATCACGTGACCAGGAAATACTTCCCTACACGATTTAAGGTTTTATTCTTCGAATTGCTTTTTGGTGTTATTTTCTGTGCACGGGACCTTTGTGAAAAAATATGTGAAATTATTAGACCATGGAAGCTCACATTTCCACTAGAAGGTGCATTAGTGATATTCTCTCGCTACTAATTTAAAAAATTTCAGAGGGTAACCGTTTTCCAATGGCACATTTTGATGAAAATGAGATGCGGTTGATCCGAAAGGTGCTCTAGGAATTGTCTAATGCATTGGAAGTGCATTGTTGTACATATGGCATTGATGTGTAGAGGATGGACATGCCTTTGCTTGTGCTTTTGTTTTGGTTCCACTATCGCCAGATTATGCCGTATGGTGAAACAGAGGGGTTTAGACTAGCCTGTGCTGAAATGGGAAGGTTTGTCCCAAGTGCATCTGCGCCCAGCTTAGGGTATTCACGCTCAGAAGAAAAAAAGATAAGGATCATCGCTTATCGAGGTAAGTGCTACTGGGCTCAAAGCGTGGATCTTCTTCCTCCAGATTTTCCTCGATATAACTGAAATTCTGGAATTCTGGCGAGGAAAATAGAAGCAATTATGTGCCCTAATTTGCAAAGAGATATAGTCTTATCATGTAGCAGCCTTGGTGACAAATTCACAGTATAGGAAAACAAAGCTGCCACAGTATTTTACAAAGCTTATATCCAAAACATAATTGTGCATCATAACCGGTGACATCAGCAGATCGCACGGAGTTCTTGGAAATTATCCGTGGCATGCCTTACATGCAATTGTCAATGCTGTGCAAATGCCATAGGGATCCAGGGAAGACTTTTCCCTGGCTCACAAGGCGTTCAAGAAGACTCCCTGCCGCGAAACAACTGTAACCGACTGAGCTACATGCACATATTTGCATCAGGCAGAGGACAATAGTGAACATCAGCACTAATAAAACTCGCATTTCTCGGAAACACGCCCCGCTCATGCAAAGGATATAGAAACTAGGACCCAACCGCAATGGCGTGGCAAGAAAGAAGAAATTAGACCTTCAAAAGAGCGGAGTAACGTGCAACGAGATTGGGGGCAATACCACAAGACAGCTGGAGTTCTTTTTCCCCGAGGACCCCCAATTGTGCAATAGAATGGAACGAAAGCGTGGTGGTGTTTGGAAGGGATGCACCAGTTACACCGGCTTCCATATACAGTCATTCCGAGATTCTTCTCAATTAGGGAAAGCTATCCTCCACTTGACGATTGTATGTACCACTTTTCAGAGTTGGCTCCCCCAAAAGCCCCAAAAGACAGTGCTTGCACCCAAAGAATAAGGTCGACACACGGTTTTTTGCCGGGAGGTTGGGGACTAAAACTGGCAAAATAAACAGAACACAACCCATGTTGGACCTTCCAGTTGCGGGTTTCTTGTTCTTTGTTTCTGTTACGTCTACATCTACGCCAAGGGTAATAGGATGCTTCCATAGCTCGGGGCCTGAAAGGTCTAACCTTGGATAATAAGCTCCTCCAAACATCGGTTTCAAAACCTTAATCCAGGGTATTTAGGAACCAGGCCCTCGCAAATTACACAAACGTCTGGAGGCACATAGCCGGTACATACCCATAGATAGATCTGATTGACTACACATCTAACTGGAGGATTAAATCTGGGTTCATAAGACTTATTTTTAGCGCACAACACATGTAATTATCGCAAAAACTTAATTATTATCCTTCGCCGCCCAGGATTTTTCTCCAGCTGTTAGCATTTCTTTTGAGCATTCAGTGCAGCAAATGGCGCCGGCTTTGGAAAAATGACTACACTGGGTGTGCGTATTGAAGAGATCCCCTTACTCATGGGTAGAATTAGGACTGGACTTGCCATGGAAAAGGATGGGATAGGCGGTTTCATTTCAAGTGGAGGCAAAGTCATACAAGGATATTTTCTCACGTTGTCATCTCCTCCACAGAAAAAATGCAAATGTACACTATTAGAGAGAAGGCGTTACTATGTAGCCGGGCGTAGTACTCATTTTTGGGACCGATCGACGGACTGAGTCAAATGCGAGATTTTGTTCTCCCGGGCACACACCCTGTAACAGTAGAGTGTGCCAGGAAGACGTAGAACATGAAATAACTACCCACCGGTTTCCAGAAACCAGTGGCTGGCCACCCCAACGGCCGTGTTCGAACTGTTTTCCAGTTATTCCTCGAGAAACTTTGCAATCTGTTGGGGCCAAAACTAAGCTTTTGGTTTCTTTTTTCGTGACTTCGAATTATCCAAGCGTTGCACAATAAACTATATTTTTTTCCCTCATACCTAATGTCCCATTGTAGACGCTGTTAACCGGTCGGTGAGGTTAGTTTCTTAATTTGCTGCTAGAAACGTTTCTTTTATTCCGCTCGCAGCATCTTGGTTCCAACATACTTCCAGTATTATTTGGCAGATCCATCGCAATGATGCCATCTTGCTGAGAAACGTCAGCAACCAAACGGCATTTTGCAACGGCATGCCAACCATTTGTGGCCGCCTCGGGTGCAAGAAGCCCAGGACCGAGTGTCTGTTCGTTGAAACGGTCGTGATACGATTCTCGCTGGAGTTCGCCTCGGAAACTGTCATTTTACCCATTTCGTATTTGTCTGCCTGTTTAGCTAGATGTACATGTAGTCAGGAGATGGCACTTAACCACCGAACAAGGGAAATGGGGACTGGAAATTCGATTGCAGTACTGTACCTGCAATAACACCGGCTTGTAGTTTGCACCTACACCTACTCTGAGCCCGTTGTGGAGGAAGGAAATGCAGGCGAGTGAGCTGTAGGAAGGTCCTAGATGAAAAAAAATGGCATCTGTCTTCCAGACCACCATTCTAAAACCTGGTACAACGGAGAAACGGGAGCAAACGGTCTAAGGCACCGGGCTGCCTCGTTGGTATGTGCCTTTTTAGTGTTTCTGCGTGGTCCCCGTACAGGCCCAACCTGGTGCTGCCACTCCATGCTCCGACCAACACGGCCATCCTAGCCGTTTTTGTCTCCACCATCTGGCTTATTCCATCTTGTCTCGATCTTTCTGCTCCGATCCAATCTTTTTCCCATGGAAAAATAAATTAGCCGCAACCCATACCCTGCACCTTTTTTTTTTCTTCGTTCTGCTTAAAGACCCAGACACAGAACACACCGAGCTAACACTAGAACGCTAAAAACACCCACAGTAACAACAAACTGAGCGAGACAGAGGTTGTCAGACCCCATTTACAGTCTTCTGTCTTCTTCTTTTTTTTTCTGTGTCTTGTTTTTGTGTCTTTCTCTCCTCTTTCCCTCCTCTTTTCCTCCCCGTCCCTCTACTCTCTTTTCCGTCCTACTCTCCGACATCCACCTACCTCCTTCCTACATCTGCCTCTACATTAAAAAATTCCTCCTCCTACATCCTACATTACATTTGCCTTACCGTTCAGACAGAAAATATTCCCTGCACCCAAAAAAACTACCGAGTCGTCCTACAGCAACACCTCTATTAACCACACACGGTTATATATATACTGCCGTGTTCCCCTGACAATTTGCAATTCTGAACACGAAGAAACTAGGCGTATCCACCATTCGAACGGAGATCCACCAGTACAGCACACAGTCCGCTGTCCACCACCTCCTGTCACCGGGCCCTCGTATTCCTCCCGTTAATACCGTGGTTTTCGCCGTCTTATTGGGCACTCACCACCTCCCCACCAAAAGACTCTCCCATCACCACGCGAAGAATCCCATTTCATAGGGCCATAAAACATCGTCAAAACACCCATTTCGGCCCCGACAACTCCATAACCTCGCCTGGACCACCGCCAACAGCCCCGAACCCTCGTCCTCGGCGTCGTTCCTGAATCGTTACCGTGATTTGCTTAGTCTGGAACTAATCTCACTCCCTGTTGCTACCCCTCCACCAGAGACTCACCACTAATCGCAAACTTAATCTTAAGAACTCCAGGTTTGTCCACGTCAAAACAACCAAAACAGCCCGTTTCTGACCACATCCAAGGCCATTCTCGTCCTCAAGTTCTCCCAATTCAACGAATCCTCGGACACTTTGCTCCGGCCGCTCTCACCACATTCCATATCGTCTCCCCAAGGAGCCATTTTGAGTTTTTCACCTATACTCCCAGTGGAAATTCCCCTCCAACGGCCCCACAATCTGGTCAAAAACGGCTCCAACCACAGTCCGCCGTGTCCCTAACTCAGGTCAAAGTCCAACCACCAGCAACGCTCATAATCTTGGCTCTACTGTTGCCGCTGTGCGTTCTTCAGCTCCCCTCGGATTTTCCCCCTCCATTCAAAACAGAAGTACTCCAAAAGGCTTCTAGAAATCGGGATTCTTGCTCACGACTCGCCAAGACCGCCCTAGTCGGCCTTCAGACCGTGTATCTTCGAGCAACCCCGTTTTTCTCGTCCAAAATCACCCATATACTCCCCCTCTACCAATGAACTACCACAACCACCCCAACCACGCCTACTACTACGCCAACCCGGCTCCACAACCGCCACAAATGCACCAGTTTCCTCCACAACCACCCCAGATGCACCAGCTTCAACATTCCGTCGGCCAGGCCGTCAACAATACTAATAATCCCGCCGGAGTGTCCGGTTCTTCGGCCTCCACACGGCGCGGTCCGTGGTCGCCGACCGAGGACAAGAAGCTCTTGGATCTAATCAACATCTTCGGCCCAACGAACTGGGTGCGGATCTCCAACTCCATTGCGACCAGAACACCCAAGCAGTGCCGTGAACGGTACCACCAGAACCTCAAGCCGTCGTTGAACCGCTCACCCATCACTGTCGAAGAGGGCGAGCTCATCGAGTCCTTAGTCGCCAAGTACGGCAAGAAATGGGCTGAAATCTCCAGGCATTTGAACGGCCGCTCCGATAATGCCATCAAGAACTGGTGGAACGGCGGAGCCAATCGTAGAAGACGGGCCAGCGTAGCGAATGGGCACATTCCAAGTGCCAGTTTGAACGGAGCCATCAGCGACTCCAGTAGCACGGCAAACAGCGCAAATACCAGCAACAACGGCTCTGTTTCCAGCACTTCTGGCGTGCCTGGTTCCTTGTTATCGTCCCAGAACAACAAGAGCTCGGGTAGCTTGAACGAAACCGCTGGAAACGGGCACCGGCACTCGAATTCCTCGGGAACAAGCTTCACCGAGGGAACCAGCAGTAACAACACTAATAACACGTCCAACATCTCCAACAACTCGTCTACGATCAACTTGGCCGGCCCAGCGTACACCACAACCCCTGCTGCCTCGCTCTCGTCGTATGCCATCACCAGTAATGGCACTTCCTCGACAACCAGCTCTGCCAGCACCGTCAGCACCACTCAGTTGGCTCCTCCGGTCGCTTCAACGGTTCCCCAGGTTCCTCAGCTTCCCCAGATCTCGTTCAACACCTCGATGTTCGGAAAGCCCGACTCGTCCAACGCTTACAAGGCTCACACTCCGCCTCCATCAGCGTACGCTCATCCCAACACTCTGCCCATGAAACCGCTGTCTCTTCGCTCCGCGAGCTTCGATATCAACTCCAACTCGTTCACCACCTTGCCTCCGATCTCGTCCTCGAACAAGCGCCGTTTGCTCGACGATCCCATCAGTAGACGTCATTCTACAACAAATACCATCATCTCGCACTACAATGCGTCCCATACTCAGCAGGGACCAACACCGACGTCTTCTGCTGGCCATCACATCTCCAACTCTCACCCCAACCTTCCCAGTGCTTCGTTCGCCATTCCATCGAGCTCGGCCTCGGGAATCGCTACCAACGGAAGTGCTGGCAACGTCTCTCCGTCGTACTACGGGTCTCCGTTACTTCTCAGCTCGCAGGTGTCTCGTAACAACTCGATCTCGCACTTCGAGTTCTCGACGTTGAACTCCACCAACAACTCGTCGAGACGGTCGAGTTCTATAGCACCAGACTACTTCCCTAACCCGCTCAAGGAGCTTCAGGCTGCTGCCAGCTCGCTTCTGAACAAAGACGGGCTCGTCAACGGCAACCACAAGCGAAACATCTCGCAGAACTCGTCGTTCAACTCGCCTTCTTTGACACCATCGACCCGGTTCTCGATCTCGCTGACCACGTCGATTTTGAACAATACCACAAGCAACAGCAGCAACTTGAACACTCTCGCTTCGTCGACGACCTCTCCCATCAGCAACTACAACGGACTCAAGAACGAGCACTCGTTGAGCAACGGGCTGATCCACGAGGCGCTCAAGGAAGAGGAAATCGAATTGAAGCACAAGAATGACATCGACGTGGATATGGACGACAGC
Source organism: Scheffersomyces insectosa (assembly GCA_030572575.1). Lineage (NCBI taxonomy): Eukaryota > Fungi > Ascomycota > Pichiomycetes > Serinales > Debaryomycetaceae > Scheffersomyces > Scheffersomyces insectosa. Next base: position 35,277 of record JAJMAO010000085.1, read on the forward strand.
GACAACAAGAAATTGGATGATTCGCTTCGTCCTCCGGCTGTTAAAACTAAGATTTCAGTCTCCAGCTTGATCGATTGAAGTAGAGGCATTCAGAAGCAGTTGGACACTGTGAACACTGACGATATTGACGAAGTTGAATGCTTTATGCCAAATCCTAGGCTGCCTGGTTCTCAGCTTACGACAGAATTGCTATTTGTGGCCCATTGATTGGAGCTGCGTTTATGTATTACTACGACTACGATTTGCTTATAGAAAGAGACGGATTTCAATTCACCACGAGCAGATAGCTGCCATAATGACCCCCAGCAATGGGAGCAATTGACTTCACGGTTTCTGGTAATAATTCTAATTAAACCACCTCAAAAGACTCCAGGGCTTACGGGTTCTTCCAGCTAATGGATGAGCTCCGAATTGACTCTGTTTAATATATGTATTAATTTGCCAAACGATTGTAGATACTGTAGATGTTGTAGAGAGGGTCAATGGAGAAGATTGCTAGAGGTTGCTCAAGTTAATGTAACAGCATTGTCGTAGAATACTAATACCAACTAACCAATTCAATTCGTACCGAGCCAATCTGTAGCCAATATCATTCCGGTTATCCACCACCATTTCCCAACTAATTCTTCCAGCAGTCCCACCTAATTCTCCAACAGTCTCAACTACTACAACCACAACCACACAAGCAGAGAATCACCTCGTTCTCCTCTTTCCGCCTCGAACGATACCATCTGCCTGTAAGAACTACTACATCCTTCCGGTAACTCAAGCCTGAGGTTGCAATATTGCAGCAATTATTTCACGGTAATGCACATCCGCCGTTAACGGCACAACCATCCTCCCAGCTGCTTGGTTGACGTCCTGCCCAGCCTAAGGTGCCTTACATGTTTCATTTAAACCCGGTCTCCGTTAAAGCAACTACAAACGACTGGAACCGAGTTTACGAAGCTCGTTTGAAGAGGTGCTACTTTACTAGTTTCGTTGCCAAGCATGAAGTCTACATGTGAACAATATCTAGACATGCTGGGGGCTTTCCTCGTCTGTCTAAGTCTCGACGTGGCTTCGAATCCTCGATAACCTGGACGTTTGAGCCTTTATCTCATTGTGCCTCCGATAACCCACGGCATACACCTACCCCCGAGAAACCCAGCTCGACCCCAGCTTCAAGTGCCGGGTATAGGCTACACAGACTCCGTGGCCCCGCCCCGTACTCATTAGGACGGCGGTAGTGGCCTTTTGGGCCTAGATAGTCCAGTGTCAATGATTTATAGTTCTGGTTCCTCTTTTGGAACAGTGAAATATCGATCGACGGTGCAATTAAAGACATGGTTTCCTTCCACCGTGGCTCTGCGTGCAGCGATTTGTGTCTGCATCAACACAGACTGGGTGACTAGACTCTTATCTCTCATTCGCTGTAATTCGCCAATTTGTCTGGTGTAATTACTCCGTTCCATTGTTTGATTAATTAATAATATTGCACCCAATAACCACAGTTAACACACCCATAAACGAACCTTCTCTTTTTCTATTATTCCCATTGTTGCTGACACACCGGGCCAACATTTTCTTCCTCCAATGTGGGCATCCGCTCCTCTGGAGAAGGTCCACACAATGCTACCAGCGCTGTTAGCACCTTCTATCACCAACCACCGACATCGGCCGTATATCGGCACAATCCATTTAAGCACGCATCTGGCCCAATCGGGAAAATACTGCGGCACGGGTGCCGCTGACAGACTGGGCCGGGGAAAGATCTTCGGTATATAATAGAGTTCTGGAGGTGGTAGGATCGACGTCGAAGGAGGGATCCATTCAGCCAGGGGAGAAGTGGGCCGACTAGCAGCGACAACTCTACGCGAACTGACCACCGAGGATCTGCTGCCAGCTTTGAGCAGTGCCAGCCGTGGATGTGGCCGTGTGAGCGAGAGATGCATGGCACCAGAGCCCTAAGGTTTCGTATCGATGGAAAGCGCTTTTCTCAATGGAACCGCAAGCTAAACTCTGCAGTGGCGGAACAGCCTCCCGAACCGCCACAGGTGGAGTTATAATCAGGGATCGGGTAGAAATCGCTGCTTTCCTCGAACAATGGGACGGGACAGAGGAGGGGGATGCGGCGCTACCATTATTATTTTGAGATTGACGTTCTGCTGAATGCAGGTGCGTCCTGCGGCGATGCAAAGACGGAAGAGTGTGTTGTGCGTCGCAATATTATATAAGCAGATGATTTGTTGCAAAAAGGGATGACGTGGGGGATCCGTAGATGTAGTGGGTTTAGCGTAGATGTAGTCTAGTTGTGTTGCATGAAGACGATAAGGAAGATACTGGGGATACTGGGGGTGAGAGATGATTTACGGGGTATTTTTACCTTTTTTCTGGTTTTGTCAACTTTTCATGGAAATTGCGCTGCATTCTACGATATTCATCTTTAAGTTACTGAGCTGATTCAGCAATGACAACAGGAACTGACAAAAGAAAGGATCTACGAGTTTCAAATTTGACAATGGATGTACCATCCTTCAAGACGTTGCAGACACTTCGAAATGGAACATCAACCATGAAACCTTCGCCGATCGTCTTCACCTAAGTTTATGTTACATTAGTACACTTTAGAACACATTAGTATACACTAGTGCACATTAGTGCCCATTAGCGTGGATTCTGACGTCAGCGCTGACGTAACCAAAAACCCGTACCGCAAGATTACACAAGCCATGACGTAATCAATGAAATATTATATTACATAATACGTGACATAATCAAACTAGCAACTACTATACACTCCCTTGGTTGAAACATCCATGCCGCCGAGAAACCGCCGGAATGTGCGACATTTATACACGATCATTCAATGTCGTCCTAACAATGTCGCGTTCACGATAACATCAAAAAATCTCGAAAGCTGGAGAGAACTGGTAACTCTGTTCTTGTTTAAGGCAGCACAAGACTACCAATTCATCTCCGGAAAACTTGGCGGTTGTGTCATTGTGTACGTCTGAATCTGCGTTTTTTCTTGTACCAATTTGAACGAACGAAAACGGACCAATGGCCATCTCCGCTACCGAGCAGAAGACGGCTCTTGCGTCGTCTCTCCTGGCCATCAACCACCAGTCCAACCTCATGAAGCAATGCTTGGCTGATAACAACATCCTCCAGGCGCTCAAGTACTGCTCCAACTTCCTCAACGAGCTCAGAACAAACCAATTATCTCCGAAGCAGTACTACGAGTTGTACATCGTGGTGTTCGACTCGTTGGAAGCGCTTTCGGCACACTTGTTGGGATCACACAACGCCAAGCAACAGAAACTCGAACGAAAACAGAAGTTGAATAGTGCCGAGCAAGCGGGAGCAAGCAGTGGTGGAAATGCAATTGCTGCAAATGCTACTGCGCCGTTTTTGGCCGATTTGTATGAGCTTGTTCAATACTCAGGAAATATCATTCCTCGTCTTTACATGATGATTGTCATCGGAACAACGTATATGTCCACCAAAGGCGCCCCGACCAAGGAGATCATGAAGGACATGATTGAAATGTGCCACGGAGTCCAGCATCCGATCCGTGGATTGTTTTTGCGTTACTACTTGCTGCAAAGAACAAAGCATCTTCTTCCATTTGGCAATGCCAACGATTTTAACGACACCGTGGAATTTCTCATTCAGAATTTCATCGAAATGAATAAGTTGTGGGTTCGCTTGCAGCACCAGGGCCATTCGCTGGAGAGAGAATTAAGATACAGAGAAAGAAAGGAATTGAAAATTCTCGTGGGATCCAATTTGGTGCGCTTGTCTCAAATTATAGACGATTACGACGGAGACGAGAACTACTCCAGCATCAAGTACTACCAGGAAAAAGTGTTTCCAACTATTACTGAGCAGATCATTCAATGCAGGGACCACTTGGCCCAAAGCTACTTGATAGATGTGCTCGTCCAGATCTTCCCTGACGACTTCCATTTCGCCACCTTGAACAGTTTGTTGAATGATGTTTTTATCAATTTGCATCCTCTATTGAAGAAAAGTGAGTTGGTCAGTACCTTGATAGAAAGGTTCATCACATACCACAAATTCGAAAGTGACATGAGCTCTTCAAAGGTCGTGGAGGAAGAGAACGAGGAGAAGTTTGGAGAGTTGAAGTTAGAAGAGGGCGAAAATGAAGGGAAGAAGGAGGATGATGGTGAAAAGAAACCAGAATCCGAGGACAAGAATGAAGTGCCAGCAGTATCAACCCCCCCTATAGCACAAAAGGAAGAGGTCCACCAAAAGATCGATATTACTGTTCTTTTTAATGTGTTTTGGAACTTCTATCTTAAAGTCTTTGAAATGGACCCAGAACTCCCTTCAGATGAACACTCGGTTCTTCTCCAATCATTTATAAAGCTTTCGCTTACGTACGATCCCGATAACTACCAGAACTTAGATACTATCTACCAATTCGCCACAGAAAAACTTTCCAATATCAAGGATGAGGACACTGCAAACCAAGAAGACATCTGGCTCCAGCTCTTGATTGTGCCAATTCGTCACTTCAAGTCGATTAAGACTCTCTTCAAGTTACCATTTTTCCATGAATTCTACTTGAAGCTCACTAACAAACAACATCAGAAGCAGATCTCCTTGGAAATCATAAATAAGCTTTTAGGAGTCACTGAAGTTTTAGAAGAGAATGGAACCGCTAGCCAAGGTGAGTTTGAACCAGAACATTTTTCCACTACAGATGAAGTAGATGGTATATTTAAGTACTTGTTGGTGCTTATCAAAGACTCAGACAAGCAATTGAATACTTCTAAAAACTTGGGAATTACAAAGACCATTACATTAAATAAGGGAGAAACCGTAGTATCTCAAGAGTTCCTCAGTAATCAAGAGAAGGTTTGCAAAATCATCCATTTGATAGAAAACCCTCAACACCCTTTCAAAAATTTAGCCAATTTGATGTACGTCAGAAGAAAGTACTTGAACAAGAATTTCGACAACATCATTTACACCTATCCTACATTGATTTCTCGTATTTTGTATAAGCTCAAGATTGTTGGGTATGCACTTTTGCACCAGCAAAAGAAGAATAAGAGTAAGAATGCTGAGAATAACCAAGATTTGCTTATTACTTCCAACTTCAAGAACTTATCGATTATAGTTGATGAGTTATACCAGTATCATGCTGAGAATAATTCTGAGTTGATTCTCAAGATTTATCTTAATGCTGCCTCTGTCGCTGATCAATTGAAACAGGAATCAATCAGTTATGAATTGTTCACTCAATGCTTTGTCGTATATGAGGAGAATTTGATACTCGGTTCGCATAACTATGTCCACCACATAAATCCTCATGATTCGCTTGCAGGTGGCTCTCTTCCTTACCAATCAATTATATACATTGCAAACAGGCTTGTGACCGCTCGTTACTTCAATAAGGAGAACTACGAAAACTTAATTACTAAGTTAACTTTGTATGGATCAAAGCTATTGAAAAAACAGGACCAGTGCAGATCTGTATACGCCTGTGCACATTTATGGTGGTGGTGTGAGTTGCTCATTGAGCCCACTGAAAAGTCTCCTACAGTCCAGTCCAGTGAAGCAAGTGAAAAGTCCAAAACAGTCGAGGCAGAAAAACACCAGGGTGATGACAAGGCTGAGAATTCTGAAATTAAAGGAAATGACCCAGTGGCTGGAGATGATGCAGAAGATGTTGAAATCGAATTGTATAGAGATTCTAAGAGAGTGTTGGAATGCTTACAGAGAGCTCTTCGTGTAGCAGATAAGTGCATGGACCCATATTTGTCATTACAGCTCTTCATAGAGATTTTAAATCGTTGCTTAATTTTTAATATTTACGGCAATGGTTTGGTGGATTCGAGGTATATCAATGGTCTTATTGATTTAATAAGGACTAACATCGACAACCTTAGAGAGGATGACACCGATACCGCAGCTCACGAGAGAGAAACAGAAGATGAGGAGGATGATAAAGAGGCGAGGTTGTTCAGACAAAGTCAGGGATACTTTGAGAGGACTTTGGGCTATATTAGAGATCAGCAGGCTTTAGAAAGCCGGTTTGAAGGTATCCTCGTCTGAAGTGCCAGGAGGCTTTTCTCTCTGAAAGCCATTATACCAAAATAGGAATAGCTAATTAAATGCATGTAGACCTTTGTGTTTACAAGAAGACCATGTGGTTTGAGTGTCAATAATTATACAATAGTAATGGCCATGAAACGATACAAGCCTAGTATGCAAAGTTTCAATATATGGCCAATAAGCTATAGAATTGTAAGCTTCTCTCAACTACAAAGGTCCAAAAGATCTACTACAAAAGGCGTAAATGCCAAACGAATAACTTGACCTACGAACATCGAGAATAGAATCCGAACCCACATACCCTTTCAACTCCTGCTCCAACCAGCAATTCTCATCTCTCCGCCTTTCTTCCCTCCTCATACCATACTACCTTCTATTACAGCCTTGTAGCAGTAAGTCTTCCAGCAGTACAGCCTTCAAGCAAAACTTGCACCCAAACCCGAATCTATTGTTCTCGGAAATAACAAGCACCTATACAGTGCTTATCTCCACATTTTGCAGCAATTTCGGAAGAACGACGGCCCGCATCGGAGAAGGGCGCTACCGTCTTTTCAATTCCATTGCAACCGTAGTCTCGTTTGGTTATCAGATGACACAGTAACGACTGTGGTTCTCCACAAACAACCCCCATCTCACCCAAATAAGCTTTAACCTCGTCCGTAGCACTCCCCCAACTGCCCAATCAGCGCCTTCCACCATCCACCCATCTTGCCAGCTCCAGCACCTTTCCTCTCTTCTTACATAGCCCCATGAAGGCTTGTGGCTGTGGAGAGCACCGGTTGGCACACGTCCTCCGACCCCCGGATGCCCCTGAGGATTGCAGTTTACAGCATCCACAATTTCAGTAAATTGCATGTTACTTTCTACTAACATAATCTCCAAAACCCATTTACGAATACACATAAATATACTCTTCTTCTTTCGCCATTCAGTTGTAATAGCAGTTACATCATCACAGAAACAGCACCAGTTGAGCCATGAGTCATACTGCTCGTGACGTCTCGATTTGGAACATGTTGGTGTATGGCACTGCCAGAACACCAGCAGAGGAAAGTGACGCCATCACAGAGGAGTTTGTTGAAGTAGCCGCTGAAAAGGAGCTTCCACCTCTTCCAGAGTACACCAAGGACGAGAATTACGCCGGAAATAATAAGCAACCAAGCGAGTTGAGCGACGAGAAGGCCAGACTCGCCGCAATGTACTTCGACGAGGAGCTGGAAATCGGCTTCAATGAGAAGGAGGACTACCCCCTTTTAGACGACGAAAGGGCAACAGCCCCTAGATGGATGCAAAACTGTAATAAACACGGTAATAAGAACTGCCCTGTTAAGAAGAAGTCAGTTTTTCCCTTTTTCGTGATTCTTCTCTTCACCATTTTCGGTTTCAGCTGCTTGCATGTCAATACCAAACAGACACAGGACACTACTCCGTTCAGAAACATTGCCCAGAGCCTCTTTCTCATAGATGATGGGGCTGCTGGTGTTTCTGTTACTTCCAATAACACAACTCCAAGAGAGATCATTTCCGTGGGATTCCCTCACAGAAAGCACGGAAAACACGCTCCAAAGCCCGTTTACTCCACAATTCTTGTGAACCACACCTTCGGTCACTCTTGGGGACATCCTGCGGTTGTGAATTACACACCTCCAGCTGACATTGAGTTCGACAGAGTCGTTTTATCGTTGAAGACAAGTGTTGCTGGTGTTCAATACGACAGGTTGGCTAATGTGTTCTTGAACGGTGTTCAAATCTGGAGAACTTCTACCATTGAGCCTGGAGGAGGACCAGTTTTCTCCGAGTTCAACAAGGATGTTACCAGATTTTTGACATTGTTTAAGGAGGAAGGAAAGTTTCTTTTCCAATTGGATAATATCTTGTCAAGAAGACTTACTGGCGAGTTCAAGATTGAACTTGCTGTAAACTTCTACAAGCACCATGAGCATGGCCACAAGGACCACGACCATAAGGATCACGATGACAAGGACCACGGGCATAAAGGTCACAAGAATCATAAGGACAAGGATCACAAGGACCACCACGGTCACAAGGGATTCAATATTCTTGACATTGAAAAGGAGAACTTCAAGGGTGACTACAAGGTCTTCTCGATTGCCAAGCCTGCTGATGCTGTTCATGCCTTGATCACCAATCCTGACGGTAGCAAGCCTCCATTAGCTTACCTTCCTTCGGACAGAGTGCATGTTAAGCTTCCATCTGTGCCGGTTAACACCACTAGACTCAGGCTTTCAATTTTTACCTCTGGTAATGCAGCAGAAGAGTTCTGGTACTCAAATGTTTTAGACAAGTATATCGACAAGTTTGGTGACCAAGGAAAGCGCTTTGAAGGACATGGTCCGGTCAGAATCGTTAATGTGTTTTTCAATGGGGAGAAGATCGCAGTACAGACTCCAGAACCAGTTATTTTCACTGGTGGAATATCTCCTTCTTTATGGTCCGCTGTAGTCAGCAATGATGCATTTGATGTCCCTGCCATTGAGCTCGACGTCTCCGGTTTGTTGCCATACCTTTGGGAGACGCAGGCTATTGAAGACAAGTTTATTGAGATTGAAATTAGTAACGGATTGGGCGAGATAGGTCATGCTGAGACCAACGCTGTGTCCGAGAACTGGATCACTGCCGCCAGCTTATTGACATACGAGGATTCCGAAGTTGTTGCTGCAAAGGGAGAAGTTCTCAGCATCGACCACCATAATAAGGGCCTGGTTATAGCCTTCGCACCTCCTTTCACAGGTTCTATTCAGCAAGTGATCAACGGTATCTTCGGTGGCCAGTTGGTAAGTAGATTAGAACTTACGTTAAAGAACGGTAATGTGTTGAACACCACTTTCGGAGCCTATGCCAAGGGAGAGATCTCTAATGTTCAGAGTTACCGCCATTACGGAAGCACCCAAAAAGTTGTACATGTGGGGCACAGTGTTCAGTCTGTCTATATTCAAGACAACAACGTACCAGAGAGCTCCTGGCATATAATGAATGGTGGCGATCCTCCTCTTCCAAGCAATGTGTTCCATTCTGTGAATGTTTCGTTGAGCTATCCCCTCGTATTGGAATTGGATGAACGTAACAATAGTATTGTCCCAGGAACTGACTTCGAACTAGAGTATGACGTTAAGCTCGTAACCAGCGTAAACTCCGAGTACTCTTTCCAAGGAAAGGAACATGTCGTGAATGTTGGCAAGACACAGAATGGTACATCCAAATTCTTCCTTGCAAGCAAAGGTAACCATGGATCCGGCGCTTTGACCACCAGATTTAAGTTCAAGGTTGAGGGTCCTGAGCATGCCTTTAGGTTGAAGCGTAAGGTGGAGTCAACCAACGGAACTGTGACCCTGGATGAAGTAACATTTCCTGACCATGACGGCTCAAGAAGGCACACTCGCTTCAACGTTGCGCAGGTTAAAAAAAATAAGCTTGATTACCTATTAAAGCATGGTTTTGACAAGAAGATGTGCGCTCAAAGATTTGAGTCCTTGATGGAAGTTGCAAGGAAATTCATTGTTGGCGACTCAGGATGTGGATTGTTGAAGAAACCTTCGAAAGACGATAATAAGTACCCCGTCAAGTACTTAAAGGCCCATACAATAAGCGGAAAACAACGAGGAATATTTTGTTCTGGAAAGAACCATTGCTATGCTGTCTCCACTACTGAGACCGAGGAGAGGGGCACCTTCGAGGCTTTATATCACATGATTACCAAACTGAGATCTGCTTACAAACAAGGCAAGAATAAGATGAAGATGAAAGTACATGCTAAGTTCAGAGTAATTTATGACAGACATCGTATTGAGTACAAGAAGGTTGTGCACCAAGTGCACGAAAAGATGACAACCGGTCACGATATTACTCGTCACTGGTTGAGTTACATACAAGGAAGATAGTAAGGGGAGGAAGTTGTCTTGATTTGGTTGTATTTTCTTCATGAAATGATCGAGAGACCAGGAACTGAAGATTCACAAAATTCAATTGCTAGACACTGTTCTAATGACTATTGTTAACTTTATATATGTTTAAGTGTGAAATGAATTGATATCTAATTGATATCTAAACAAAGCCGATGTAAGTTTCTATTACTCTATTATCCAAATCCAGACCATTCTATAGAAAAGGATATTTTCTTGCTCTCTTGAGAAAGAGAATGAATAAATGCATCGTCGATATCCTCGGGAGAGTGATCTTCATCAGATTCATCAACGTCACCTATGATAACAATGTTCTTTTTGACACTCGTTGCCAATCTTCCGCCAACCACGAAATCTTGCAAGTCGACCATGTTGAACTTAACAATCGAGTATGAGTGAAATCTTAACGGGTCTCCAGGATATATCACCAAATCACCTCCAAACTTCAACCCTGGGTTTATGAAAAAGCCTTGCTCCTTCAAGTATTTGAAATTCTGGTAGTAAGATCGTATTTGGTTCTTTGAAAGGGAAGTGTGTTCTGTGTAGCTCTTCAAGTATTCCTTCAATGGTACTTTATAATCAGCTTTTGGTAGCTCATCGTTGTTTGCATATTCAACCGCATCTGTATTGGCTGTGACTATGAAGTTGACTTCTCGGGTCTCTTGCTCCTGCTTCTTGGGGTCTTTCTTCGTCATTACTATTAGATTATTATTCTCCATCTTTCCCTCCTGTAGTAGTTCTTTCACCTTCGCCAATCTATAGCTGGCCTGATCAATGAGCTGGCCTTGTCTTGATTCGATTAACCAGATCACTTCCCAAATGAATAACTTCAACGGCACGGAAAGGAAGAAGTTCTGTTGAGGGTATTGCGCCAAGGTACCAATGAGTATCCCTAATATTCCGTACTGGTCTCTTAATCTTCTGATATCATCCACGCTGAATATTAACACCTCTGGCTGGCCATTCTTCGCTATTAATGGTAGGTTTATCTTGGTTATTGGGGTTGGCTCGGAGAGTATTGGTTGATTTGTTTGTCTTGAAGAGTATTCAGTTTTTGATGGGTAACTTGGTTCTAGTTGATCTATTGAACTTTCTACATCTCTCACGTCCTCATTCACGATTTCCGTATCTGCTTCTCGTCTTTCTTCTATTGAGTTTCCGTCAGTCTCTGTTTCAATGGCATCCTTATCATCGTTCCTCAGTTCTTCTTCAAAAGTCAACTTCACGAGCGACCTCTCCACAGCATCTACGGGTTCTTCGGACTCTTCCCGTGTAGTGGTTTCCAGTACCAGAGCCATTCTCAGACTTCCTGCTACTTCTTCATCCATTACTTCCATCTTAACCCCAGTTTCTGCTTCCCTCTACGATATGTACTCAACCTATACACTGCACAGTACAAACAGACTCATCTCTCCACAAATTAACGTGATGATCTTCTCGCACCGTTTTTTCTCAACCAAACGAAGTTTGCAGCATTCGAAGATTGTGGGTATTGTATAGAGGCACGCGAGTCGAGTGTGTTGGTAGTTGCATGGCCTTAGAGAATATGTGGTAAAAGTGTTGATGCTGGTTGGTGATTATTTATTGGGGTGTTTGATCGTTTCGTTATACTTTTACTTTTACTTTTACTTAATGTTTTACAAAAGGCTGTGTGCTATTGAGAGATTAGTAGTAGCGTTCATTGCACTCTATAATGACCAGTCAATTCATGTTTAAGACTTGTTTCTACAGGATCACTGAAAATGGCCCAATTAGTGCAAAGGGTTTCGACTTCAACCAATGCCATCAACAACTGAATAGCAGCTTATCTAATGTGGTATACGAAGTGCGACAGTACGTATAAAAGAATAAGGATAGACCAAGGAACCCTGAGAGCCGACAGCGAACAAAGGTAACGAACTGATGTATGCCATTAGAACAGATAATAATTGGCTACCAATCAGCAATGAACCACACTTCCATCTGTGCAGACTAGAGTTAAATACGCTGATGCAAAGAATGAGGATGCGTATAATGACCAATTCACAATGAGGTCAAATCAAAGGTATAAAGACCGTTCAAGACGGCTGCAATAATTCAACAAGTCGCGTTACCACTTATTGAGTGGGCATGCGTACTCCGTACTCCTCACTAATTAATCCCATTCAGTAAATATTTGAAATGATGCAAGCGTGACTCATTCAAATAATTACCACATTACACAATACACATCATAATGCCACCATCTACGCTCCAACGAGTTCTTTCACATTATATATATTATTAAGTCAACATCTCGGGCAAAGTCATACAAAAACAACCCCGAAACTCAAGGTAACGAGCGACTCAAGCTAATGGACGTCTCAACGAAGCGAATGTCTATTCTAAATTAAACCTGCCATCAACACCAGCAGGTATCACTCCTTTAGTTCTTCTAAAGACATCTAAGTAAGGTGGAACTCACCCAAGTCATGCATAACCATACCGGCAAGAGCAGCAGACATGGAAGTGGAAACGAAACCACAAACCAATGCTGAAAGGATCGAAGCAGCAATGTCCTTGGCTCTGGAGTTGTTGGTTAAGGTGTTCAAGACACCCAAAGTGATACCAACAGAACCCAAGTTGGCGAATCCACAACAAGCGTAGGTAGCAATCAATGTACCTCTGGCAGACATAGCGTTGTATGGAGCTTCGGTAATCAACATGTTGTAGGCAACATATTCGTTCTGGATGAACTTGTGGGCAAGCAACTTGGATATGTGCATGATCTCATCACGAGGAGGACCCAACAAGAAGGTTACTGGGTATAAGATGTAAGAAAGCATCAATTCCAAAGACAAAGCCTTGATGTTCCAGAACTGTCCGAACCAGCCCAAAACACCGTTGATCAATGCAACCAATCCAATGATACACAAACATTGAATCATCATTGTACCAGCAATTCTTAAACCCAAAGTAGCACCATGGGAGAAGGCTTGCAAGACGTTTTGAGGCTTGTCATCGCTGTCGATGGTAGGAATGATAACCTTTCCAGCAGAAATGGACTCTTCAGTTTCTGGGTATCTCAACTTGGAAACAGCCAACGATGCTGGAATAGACATCACACAAGAACTGACTAAAGCTTGAGCATTCAATCCTAATCCAATGTATCCGACTAAGACGGCACCAGAGATAGTGGAGAAACCAGAAGTCATGATTTGATGCAATTCAGCCTTAGTCAAGTATGGCATCAAGTCCTTAATCAAAATGGCAGATTCACCAATACCAACGAAAGGAGATGCAGCGGCAGTGATGGCTTCAGCACCGGAAACTCTCAAGGTCCAGAAGAAGAAGAATGCAAACTTACCAATAGCCCACTGAATGAGGCCGAAGTAGTACCAGATGTGAATGAAAGCGACGAAAAATGCAACCGATGGCAACACGGTAAAGAAGAACATACCGAGGTTGGACACATCAGTACTAGTTAAGAAAGCTACACCAGCTTTAGCGAATCCTAATAATTCACGGGCCAAGGTGGAGATGAAGTTGAACACATCAAAACCAGCCTTGGTTCTTAAAACAAAGAGTGCAACAATAAATTGCATTAACATACCTCCGATCACTGTGTGCCATTGGATCTTCTTAGGGTTTCTAGAAGTAATGAACAAACCGAAAATGGCAACGAGACAACCAAAGAAAGAGATAGCACGGTCTTGTCTCTTTGAGTATTCAGTCTCTGTTGGAATAAAAGTACCAAGCAAGATAGAGGCAAGGGTGACAACGGTACCAGCAATCAATCTTTGGTATCTTTGTGGGAAAACCTTAGTGTAGATGATATCAGTAAAGTAATCCCAAACTATTTTGACATAGCTTAAAGCCCATGGCAAAATCTTACAATGCCAGGAGATCAATCTGACCATGAGCATACCCCAGAAAACAGTAGGAATCAACCATTGGTGTCTATGCTTCTTTTGGATAATAATGGATAACCACCATGAGGTAAAGAAACACCCAAGGAAGATATGGAAGAACAACTTCCATTGAGGGAATCTAATCTTCAATTTTTGGGACCAGCTGAGATGAGGAGTTGAGACCACATCTCCAATTTGGGATTCATTATCAGAGATTTCCTTCGACTCCTGAAGTTCGTCGGATGATGAGACCTCTTTTTCCTTTTGGTTCTCAAGATCAATCTGAGCGGACTTGTTGTCGGTTTCAACAATCGAATGATGGCTAGTAGCCGTTTTCACAGGAGAGATGTTTGACATTTCGATTTTTTTAGTTTATTATATGCGTTTGACGTAAAAAATACGAAGTCGGGTTAATGGACGGATTGGAGGTATGATTTGTATCCGTGAGATAACAAATAATAGGACATGAGTTTATAACTAAACGCTAATGACGAGAACAACTGGTAACCACAAAAGAGACATGACAGATCCAAACTAAATGCAATTCAAAAGTATTTATATAAATGGCAAAATCTCAAACGGCCCAAAATGCAACTGCAAGGTTAGAAAATTTTTGGAGCCATCCCGCCATCTTGCATTTCCTACACAGCATCAGGAGCTGATAAAAAACCTTAAATGAAGGAATTTAAATGAGACAAGAAAATCCGCCAGAAATTACCGCCATCTCCTACTGTATTTCCACTTCACTTATCTTTCAGAAAATGCCCAGTACTACTTCGTTTCACGCGATGCCAATAATACTGCTATCACTACGGAACGAGAAATATTTTGTACGCTAAGCCGCAAAAATGCCAACGGAAAAACATAGTAAAAAGAAATGAGGGGGCATGTTTATGCTTGGACACAGGAAAGTCCGTGCGGCGGCTGCATGGCTCTTTGACTTCTGGACAATTATCCTGGTTTAGGAATGCCGAAGTAAGAGAAAGATATCGGGGCCGCTCGTGATTTAAGACAATGTGCAGGGAGGTATGCAAAAAGTGAATGGCATTGTCGCCAGAGTGCATTATTGTTGCATATGGCAAGCCTTTTGAGTAGCACAGAGGCGTGATATGTTACTGAAAGCAGGTGGATTCACCAGAACAATTGCTCTTTCTCCACAATTTCTAACCCTGAGATGTCATGTTGAGGTATGGATCTGGGGTAAAAGCCGTTAGTTTTGATGTGGCATCCTATAAAAGACAGTCAATTCTCCTTTGAATTGGTCAAACAAGAAGCTGTCGGCGAATTTGCGGTGCTGATGTTCGGTTCCAGCCGCTGGGGCGGCTTTGAAGACGACCCTGCCTTAAGAGTGGGCTTGAGGGGAATTGAACCTCAACTCCGACAACTCTTGCCTCCTTTGGTTGGTTACTAGATTCTAAACAACTTCTTATTTTATGGTGGATATATTATGTATCATTATATTCATTTTCAATGCTAATTATTTAGATATTATATTTCTATTCGAAAAAGTTATTATTTATGGAGTCTACAGCGATTCCTCTTCCTTGCTCTTTTTGGTGTAGCGATACTTGTCTTTCGACTCGATCATATGTTTGGAATCAATTTCGTTACTCAAACCCATCAATGTCTTCGAGAGCGCCTCTGTTGTGCCAATGATCGGTCTGATCAATATGATTGGGGTAGACTTAACAACAGACATTAATGACTCCTGGAAATTATCTGATTGGTTCAATTCGTTTTTCAAGTTCACTATTTGGCGTTTTGTAAGCTTCAAGTTTTTACCAAACGAATTATATGCTAGTTTAATACCTTCCTGGATCGTCTCTGGTTGATTTGAGTATAAGCTGATTAACTTCTCGTCCTCTTCCTCATCACTGACAAATTCTCCGTGAATATCATCTTCATTGTTTGCACTCTTCTCTTCTCGGGGAGCATTCAATAAGAATATTGAATTGCTCAAAAGATTTCTGTCAACGGCGACTTCGTCATCGTCATCATCATCAAGATCGGCATAGGAATACAACTTTCTACTCCCATATTGATCCTTGTTTAATTTGACGCTTTGATTCAATAGTTGGGAGGTTGCTAAAAGCTTATTAAAATTAGTTGCAGTGATTTGGCCATTGGTAATGTAGTCGGTCGGCGACGGCTCGTCATCGCTTTCGCCAGCAGGTCGTTTATCCTTACCACCTTCAAACTCCTCGCTACTATTCGAGCCCTTCTTTCTCCTTGAGGATGGCAAGCGAGCCGAGGATCCTTCTCCGCCAAGTAATTCTTCACCTTGTTCCAAAATTACTTGAGTTCCTGAGGCCAATTTCACTCCTAAGTTTAAAATTTCATACCCAGTAGTTTTTGCAAATGACTGTGTTCCTTTCTGGAGACTTCTTAGTAGCCTGCCATCTTTCTTGTACTCACTTATTGGAATAGCAATAAGGTTCTTCACACCACTACCGATATTTACTATCGAGCGAACGGGTGATAGGCCCGCCAATATACCAGCAATTTGAGTTTGCTGTATCTGTGGTGCCCAAATCTCTTTCAAAGCATCCCCAAGTTTCGGTATTCCCATCGCTCCATATACCGTGGCTTTCACTAACTTTATAGTGGAACCATCCAAGATAAAAAAATTCATAAACTCAGCTGTATTTCCAGATCGTATGCCCAAATAGTCTACTCTCTTCGGTTTGTAATCCAATTTTAGCTTCAATGGACTGATCTGAAATTTCTGGATATATAGCACTTCATCTGGCGGCAAATCGAATCTCGAATCCTTGAATTGTAAGAATCTCATTAAGAAGTCCAAGGTATCTTGATCTATGTGTAATCTGACGGGCAATATTTCAACTCGCATTATGGCTTCACTTGATACAAGCTTTGGAAAAGGCCGAACGTTCGTAATCGAGATTTTAATCATGCTGGTACCTATCTCTCCTTCCCCTAGAATGTTCATATAACTGAGGAATTTGTTCCAGGTAGAGGAGGGCACATTATCATAAATATTCAAAGAGCCAAGTCTGATTTCAAGGTCATTCAACAATTCAAACTCCATGCTTTCATCAGTTGGGTCTTTTCTAGGGTCTCTGGTAGAAAATACTACCACATTAACCTCGATATTTTTCATGTCAAGCATAACCTTGTGCACATTTGATCTACGTAATTTCAAATTCTTGTAGTTCTTACCCAATTCAACGTTAATTTGTGCCTTTTTAACGTCCTCCTCTGACATTTCGTTCCTCGAGCTCTGCACATTTTTATTGATACTTTCGGCCAAAGTAGACGCATTACTTCCCCTAGGTAAACCAACATGGATAGAATGAAAGAGTGTTTCCTCAATTACGTCATTTTCATCTTCAGATGGGCTATCATATGCATCACTTGTTTCTACCGTTGGCTTGATGGTTTCCACATTGGTCGTAAACTTTACCGTTGGCACCGACTTTCCTCCAGTCTTGTCGATATTGTTGGCGTCAAGCTCAGTCTGCTTTTTCAATTGTTTGAGTTTTTCCTTCTTAGCCTGAGCCTCTACCCTCTTCACTGCCCCTCTTACTGCTTTTCTGGTGTCTTTCCAATCATATCCATCGTATAGTAAAACTTTAGTCTTAGATAGATTGATATTAATCTTTATTGGATCAACCTTATTGACTGAATGAGAGCCTTTTCTGGGCTTCGTGAAATGTTCCTCCTCGAAAGAAAGGGAGGTGAAACTATCTCCCGTTTTGTCTGAGGCATTGCCAGAATCCGTCTTTAGGTTCTGGTCAGAACCAGTAGAATGAAAGTCATCATAATATGTATCAACCACTTCCAAGTCATCAGAAATTGAGTGCTCGCCATTTAGCAGTGATGATTCGGGGTCCACAGACTCGATTATCTCGTACGTTCCATCACTCGATGCTTTTGATTGCCGTCTGGCGTGAACTTGAAATTGACTTTCGTTGATGTCTTCTAAGAGATTGGTTTCCTTGTCTACGGTTACTTTCATTTTGTCCTCATCTCTAAAATTCAATGGTAATTTCAAGTCTGTCACTAACTGAAGCAAGACATGTGTTGAATCAGCACATAAATCGAGTTGGTGCTCGTCAGAATTTATTTTCAAATCAACCAAAGAAAGATTTTCATGAATTCCTAACCGTTCATTGCGTTTCATTATCTCCTCTATTTCAGTATTGAAAGTGATTCCTATGTGAGTAAGATTTATATTTCCAACGCAAATGTATCCAGAATTCAAATAGAATGTCAATGGGGACACGTATGTAGGAGTAGGCAATCTCGAGTCAGTTGTTTGTGGTTCTATTGGCACCTTTTCAACATTATTGATATCGTCTATCAATAGAATTGAAATATTCTTGAAAGAACTTTTAATGTAAAACTGGTTCACACCAAAGGTAACATCAGATGTCCCCTTGCTAACCACCAAGTATCCTTTGCTGCTTAGTCTCCCAGGGTTAAGTCCCACAACACAGTCATATAAAGTATAGCGAATGTCAAATCTATTTTGGGAGGATGACGGAGTCGCTGGTTGAGCCTGTTCTACAAACATTTCGGCCAAAAGTTCCTCATTCATCGGAATGTCATCATCACCCAATAATGTAAGCCAGTTTGTATAATATTCAATTAAGAAATTTCGAATTGTCACGTCTACCGTGTTTATCTTGTCGCTGCTCTTGCAATGAACTAAGATGAGCGGATGTTTAATCGAATCCAAAGGCAATTGCTGGTAGTCATAAATTACATTCTCCAAGGAGTCTCCCATCCTTCTCTGGACTTTCAAAGAAAGAATCGACCCCTGGAAGTCATTCTTCAATTGATACAATAGAATATCGTCCAATTTGACACAAATATCACCAAATCTGGGTAGAATGTTCACTAGGTTTATTTCTATCTCTTTTATAGAACATCTGAATGACGCGAGATTGATCCTACTAGTGTTAAATGATGTCCCATTTAGCGGGCCCGGACCGTTGTAGGCTGGTCCCAATCTGCGAGGTTTTCTCTGACTTGTTGAATAGATGGAAGACAGCAAAAATTGGGAGTTATCAAGTCTAGAATTTGCAGATCCGGTGCCTTTTCTCAAGTCCAAAACAGAGTTTTCCATAGAGTTTGATTGTGCATTCGACAATTTTGAAAAGGTATGGTGGAAGGAAACTATTTTCTTGATGATATGCTTTAAGCCTACCATTGGCAATTCAATCTTGATTTTGGATATAAGCAAACTGAGCGATGAAGATATGACAATTTCTCGAGGAAGCGAACTTCCACTGCTTGGGAGGCCAACCCTATTTATGAAAGCCTTGAAGTCCAAAATTTTTGTGACCATGTTTATGTTCGAGACTGTGGCTATGGTCTCATCATTTACGTCTTTAGTAGAATATGTAACCAATGCCTTGGAAATTGTGAGTAGATCTTGCTGCAAGTTGAACGAAAAAGGGAAAATTATCGCCTTAAGTTGGAGGTCATTGGCAATAGTCATAGTAATTACAATTGGTGCTGTTTGCAAAACGAATTGGGTTTTAGTTTCCGATTCAATGCTCGAGATCTCCTTTATCCTGCTTCCTTTCGAAGTATTTTTTCGGTTAATAGTGTCTATGGTAACCTTCATAACCAGGTAATTCACATAGATGGAGTGAATTGCAATGGCAAAATTAGAAAGTATTAATGAGCTTGAGAGATCCAATGCAAATGTAGCTGTCTTGGAAAACAAAGCCGTCGTCTCTATAGTAGCGGCATTGTCTTCTAGCTTTTTGAAGACTTCGAATCGGATATCTGCCTTCGGAGAGGAAGCTTTTGACCCACCTGATGATGCGGACAGAATGCTCAGAGGAGACATCGGCCTAGGTGGAGGAGACGAGGCGCTAAATGTAGACATATTAGCCTCTGGTTGAGATCCAGGACCACTATTTGCTTTGTTAGATTCAAAGTCAAATATTTCTATCTTTTCTCCATGTTTCATTTGAATGATCTTAAATGTTTCCACGCCTCCGTAAATTAATAATTCATTCTTCTGTTTGATGTTCAAGTTATGAAGAGTAATATTTATAGTGTTGTCAGGAGAAGCAAACTCCCCATCTTTATGCAATGCAGATGTTGTACTGACAATGATGTCGGAAATATGAAGTTTGCTGAAGAAAGGATCCAGTCCTTCTTCTCTTTTAGTTTCCAGTTTTTCGCCTTCTTTGACTTCGTCGTCTTCATTAACGTATTGTGGGAATCTCAAATTCTGCTGCAATTGCTGCTTTCTAGATGAGTTTTGTTTTCTCTTCTGGTGATAGTTGATCTTCAAGCTTCTCGTTATACCCTTGAATATCGAAATTATTGTAGGAGCAAGAGGTGTAGTAGCGAATTTTACTGTTCCAATGTCAACTTTGAGATTTGATATACTACTCAAGCCTTCAAATTCTACATCGCAGTAGTCTAAATGAAAAATGGTAGGAGGCACATGTTCGTCACTTTTTTTGTTATCGATATTATCTTCTTCCTCGTCAGTGCCGTCGATATCCGATTTTGCAAATGACTGCGATGTAGCACTCATATAAATAGAGCTAGCTTCCTCGTGAGTGAAAACCATACTGTCCATTAGTGACTCATCCCCGTAGTCATTATCAATGTCATCTTCGTCATTATCATGAGATTGTTTGGTCGTATTATTCTCATTTACCAGTTCTGTAGAAGCGAGAATATCATTCTCCCCACCTAAGTTACCAGGGTTCACATTTGGTTTCAAAGTTATCAGTCTCACACCTGTGATTTTTACAATTCTGCTTCCATTAACAGTATTAACAAGTATCTCATCTACTTCAAAGAGTAAATCTGTCAACTCTGATATCAATTTAATCCTTAAGTTGGTAATTTTTATTTGAAGACGCAGAAGGGCCATTTCCACTGCTTTGTTCATGACTCCGCTCAAGGCTGACGGCTTCGAAGTAGTCAAATTGGATGAGCTGGAACTTGCTGAACTGGATGAGGATGCTGGAGCCTTTGGGGGCCCTGATAGGACCACGTCTTCATCCGTATCCGTGCCATCTGTATCTTCATCTTTGATTATGGTATTTGCCAAATCGGCTGTGCTTTGAGCTAACAGGAATTGGACTTCCTTTCGTACATCTTCATCAATGTCAAAATCCGGTGATATAACCACTTCCACATCTCTGGCATCTATGTTGACGCCTCCAGATCCTATGATCCCGCCACCGGAAACAGTATTTAATTCGAGTGTTCCTACTTGACCATATCGTAAGTTACAGCCTGGCAACTTGCCCACTTTCTCAGGATCGATTGAAATATCACGAAGAACGATGTTGTTGAGCGATACTTCTTCTAGATTAGGAAGATCTATTTCCGAGAACAACGAAAGCTGTTGAAGGACATATAGTAGGAGCCTCTTTTGTATATTCTGGGGTATCCATTGAGGGCTCATTATGCATAGGGATAAGAAGGAGATGAAACGATGTAATAAATAATGTGATTAGTGTTTTATGGACTCTCAGATGTGGGTTTACTGCAATTTTTGGGCTCTTTGACTGCCTTTTATGATGTAGCAACTAGTCACCTGGTGGTATAGAACTATGGCTTTACAACGGCGTCTAGCGTGCGATGTAGTATCGGAACACACTAATAACGGCAGAGCAATCCGACTTGAACGCGTGCAAACAACACCAAAGTCGATCAACTACTTCTTGCCAGTCTTCTATACACTATGACCGCAGTTGAACTATGAAATGAAGATATTGCAACTAATGTAAGGAAAAGGAACATTCATGTAATACTTCACAACTGTCTATCACAACACCTCTTTAAAGCTCGTAATCAGATAAGGCGGTGCTTGTGCAGGTGTGAGAGTTAGGGGGTATTTGAATATAGGGGGTTTTTGAGTTTGGAAGATGGAGACTCTAGCTAGAGACAACGGGGGATATAGCCATGAAAATCGTACAAACAACGTCTATGGGGTTTGTTCTCATGTGTGGAGAGAGTTGAGTGGTTTCAATGCTACTGCTTATTCCTCCTTTAGCCAAAACAGTTTGAAGACGGTCTAAATTGTAACTAATGCAAAAGAGCTCTTCATTTGCTTCTATCTTGGAATATGTACATTCTTTACCGTAGTATACTCCCTCTATTGTCTGGTGTATATTCTATTACTCTATCTATTACATACCGCAGCGGTTCCAATGCCCACCAAATTGTGCTCACACAAACGTACCAAACGGTGTGGGCTCCCAATCCAGATGTTCTTCAAACAAATAAAACTTCTGCTCTTTGGCTTCCACACTCTCAACCAATTTGAGTTTCTTGGCTTTTCTGGTATCCTCGGTTTCATCATTATCTCTCTTTTCTCCGTTCAAACTAGAGGGCGTAGTTCCTAGTAAGTCATCGAGCGACGGAGGCAATGAAAATGTTTTTGCTGTATTCAAGTTAGTTTTGCTCTTACTGATAAGTGTCTGGACAATCTCCTTGCTTTTGTTACTGTATAGGTTTTTCAACTTTTTATCCTTACTGATAAGATCGCTGATTCTGGATGTGATCTTTAAAAGAAGCTCTTGTACCTCGGTATCTTGAATGGATGCACCATCCAACAAGTCTCCAAGTTGGTGGAATAACAACTCAAAGATATCATTCCTAGAAATGGAGGTGTTAGGTGTCTCCTTTCCAAGTTTCAATTCAGTTGAAAATTCTTGCTCAATCTCATTCGAAAACTCCATCTTCCCTAATTCATCAGAGTTCGCTATTTCCTCAAGCAAAAATCCAGCCCATTCATATAATTGAATGGCTTCGAATGGGTGAGAGATGAAGAATCCCAACTTAGTATACACCAACGAACGAACATTCACCGGTGTAGTCTTAGTTTGAAATTCATCAATTGCCCTGAATATTTTCAATAAAAGATAAATTTGGAAGTTTAGATCTAACTCGTATATGAGCGGTTTATAGAGCTTGATTAAAAGCGGATTGAACTTCAACTTTCCTTCCTTGCTGGTGATCTTATCGACATTATAGATGAGATAGTTCTTGAAAAGTAAATGGTCTGCAAGAATTTCTGTGCCACTTAAATATTCCTTATCTTGTGCTTTCATCTCTAGTATGGCTTTTATATACTTGACCGTTTTATTATATTTTATGGCCGTTTCTGATGATGAATCACCGAACTTATATACTGTATCCAAGTTGGCTTTTCTTATCTTTTTGTAGGTCTTTAAGTTATTAAGTAGTTGTGTAGACCCTATTATCAGAGAAACACTATTTTGAATATCGTTGATATAGTTCTGTGTCTTTTCGGAAAGCTCGATGTCTTCTTCCTCTTCTTCGTCTTCTTCTTCATCTTCTACGTGGCACCAGTAATTTTCATATAGCCAGTTCAATGCCTTTCGGCAAGCTATTCTTAACATATGCAAAGAAGGAAGATTTTCATGAGTTCCCATATGCCTCAATTCTACAAAGAACCCAGGTAAGTTTAGCTGCTTTGCTAAATGGTGCAATGGTATGGCAAATGTTCCTCTTTGGAATGGATCCAACAATCCATTAACAAATCTGATTAGGGCCATGGTATAAGACATTTGTAGCACATTCGAATCCTGAGAGTTCTTAGCATCGTCAAGACAAACAGAGGATAACAACGCCGTAGCCTCAATACCATGGGGCAACCTTCCTCTCGAGGAAATAGCTTTTACTCGCTGTATAGCACGAAAGCGATGATCTCGATTAGCAGCTTCATCGAAGTTATAGAACCAGTCTTTTAGCACCTTCAAGTCTTCTACTGACTTATACGACAGAATTATAGGATTTTTATTTTTCAACTTCGGGGCTGGTTGTGACATTTCATTCTAGGTGACTATTTGTTCTAAGTTGGCTAATATGAAGACTATAGATCTAAATACCACTATAGTAAGCTCTTGATGGCTTCGATATTGGCTACTGTGTGCAGGCTATAGGATTGATGAAGAATGAGGTTATGTACAGGCTTATATATGTAAATATAGCGTAGTATAGTGTAGTATAGTGTAGTATAATGTAGACAGTCGAGAGAGACAGAGACGAAGACGCAGAACCTATTTAAAGACAATGGAAATGACCACTTTGAGGGCATTTTGGTGGTCGGGGATGTTTTTTAGTGGAATATTGATTATACATGTATAGCTGTTCCCACAGTTTACCGTCGCAGCCAACTCTCAGCGCACGTAGTTGACTTATGCATCGCTTATAATAAAGGAAGTAGGCTGCAAATCTTATGTCTTCAATGTGTACCAGCAAAAGTAGATAACCGAAGTAGCGTGTCTCCACAGGTGAAAACCGACAGATCGCCTTTTTCCAACTCGGTCCCATCCCATTCGCATAGTACAACCTCTTAACTTAAGCAGTAGCCGTCACAAAAAATATTTCGTAACTCAAATGGTCCAATAATACATCACCACACTTCGTTATTGACATCGTCATTGAGACCGCCAATGGGATCTCAAACGAGAAATCATCTCATCTGGCTCGATTTCCTCGTAGTACGTCCTTTTTCGACAGACCCTTTCGTATCTCCCAATTATTTCATGCATTCATTGCGTCCCTTACCTCCCCCTCTATATCGTATAACACATGCCTCGGATATCTCCATCGGTTTTATACTGCAGGATCGGCAATAAAATATGCTTGGGTTCTTGCCGTGTCTTGCTCATCATATGCTGATCTAACCTTGAAGTTGAGATTCTGGTTGTTTGTTCCCCTCGAAAGGACTTGTCACCGCTGCAACCAAGATCTCCGTGCACACTTGAAATGGTACTCCGAAATCCTAGGTTTCACGTTCCATTCTTGTATTTGCTGTATAATTTTAGTACTCGCGGTAAACACATTTAAGTAATTCTTGCGGGGCATGCCCGTAGCCTTACCCCAGTTCTGAAAAAAAATATATATAGAGATATAATTTCTATACACTGTGAATGCGTACACTATTCTCTGGAAAACACTTACAGAGCTAGCATACGAATACATTTCCAACGAGCCATGGATTTGAACAAATTAGACAGCGAGGGTGAAGATTCAGATCACAACGATGACTTTGAAGAAGCCTTCAGAGTGGTCCAGGTTGATGAGAACACTTGGACGGGTGCCCACAACCTTGAGTTGCCAATGAAATTAGCAAGAGGTGTTTACGGAGGACATACTGTTGCACAGACGTTATTGGTAGCCATTGAGTCCACTCGCAATGCCACCACCAACGAGGTTTTTGTTCCAGAATCCTTCCACTTATACTTCATTCGTCCTGGAGACCCAAGAACTCCTATGATTTACAAAGTGACCCGGTTGTACGACGACGGGTTCATGTCAAAAAGAGCCATCACTGTAGTACAGAAGGACAAAGTAAGATCTACGTGCCTCTGTACCTTAATAAAAAGAGGATCGAAGGGCACCAAGGAAAAGAAAGAAGCTCCTGATCTCCTGACATTTGTGCCTCCAGAGCAACTCAAATACCCAGATCCAAACAAATTATACCAAGTACATCATACTGGCTATGTAAGAAACGCTTACAGCGACGAATTCCGCGACCATACCTTGTGTCCAGAAGAAGACAAGTTACGTCCAGCTGAGAGATGGATCACAGTGTTCAGTGGAATCAGAAATAAGGCCGAACCCGGCCACGAGAACAGTTATGATGAGTTTACGGAAGTCACGAAGGACGCCGGGCAAAACATCGTAGAGACGAGCAGAAAGATTATTCGTCCTCACCACCAACAGTCGTTCAAGAATCCTATATTCAATTACGTTGGATTGGCCGACCTATCAGATTCTGCAATGTTAACAACATTGGCAAGAGTTTTGCATCTTCCTTGGAACCCCACGGAAGACCATCCATTTGATGACTTTGACAGTAACCGTGATGCGCGTTTGCTCATGAAGAGCTCTCTTAACATACTCCATGTTTTTCACTACAATGCCATGTCGCTTGACCACCATATATACTTCCACAACGACGATTGGGAGGACAACGACAAGTCTTACGATATTGTTAAGGAATGGCTCTGTTTTACATACCAGATGAAGCGCTTGGCCAATAATAGAACCTTGGTTCGAGGCTACATGTTCAACAAGAACCATAAGTGCGTGGCCACCGTGATCCAGGAGGGTCTCACCTACATGTTTAATGGTGTGCCAGATAGGGCACACTTGGGCGAGCCTCAGGAGCCACCCAAAGAGGCCAAATTCTAGAATAAACCGGGATAGGGTGTGAATCCCAGTTCGTAGCTATAGTCGATTACCTTGTCTGGTACTATAATGGTATAAGTCACATGTGACGGGTCACATGAAATAAAAACACAAAAAAAACCACAATCCACCAGAACGCATTTTTGGCTCCACTCGCACGACGAACTGTCGTCTCCGCTAAGGTATCTTTTTTCCCAGAGCTCGGCTGCCCCATTCTCACATGAACCTCGGACCAACTCAGCTTAAGTCCTAATTGCACAGATCCGTGCCTATTGATTCCTTCTACCGCACACTAAATAGAGTTATTTGGGGTGAGATTTATTGGTTTCTTTTTGTTGAGCCTGCTACTGTGTACCACCATCAGTTGTACTTCGTATATAAACGATAGATCGTTTGCCCTTTTCTTTTGCAACAGGCGGAAAGGAGACTCAACAAATAGCTAGCAGCAAGGGAAAAATCGCATAGTATCCGTGCAGAAGCCGACTTACCAGAAAATACATAAAAGGAACACAGTTTGCAACCTGTTCTGGTCCCGTTCTTAACTAGTGTATTCTTTACAGTTCCTTCATATTTATTTACTTATTTATTATTCATTCCATTCGCACATTAATAACAGCATATTCAACTTGGTAGAAGCCACCGTGGAGTAACAAGAGTATACACTTATTCCGTAATCGTCACAGTTAGTTGCAACAAACTCACTGTTATCAATAGCCAGCAGCCATCGCGAAGCAGGCACCGTATCATCCATCCAAATATCCTCCAATTCTCTTATCATGGCTGAGACTATGTCGACCGGTTCAGGAAAGACCCACAGATTGGAGCAGAACTTCGCTGTTCGCCAAATTTCGGCCCCAGACAGTAATGTCTTGGAGTACCAAGGACTTCAAACTTTGGCCAAGCCAACTCCAAAGTCTAGAGGTGTCTATGGAGGAAACCTTTGTGCTCAATCCTTGGTTGTCGCTATGGAATCTGTTCCTGCCAACCAGGGATTTGTTCCTCACTCATTGCACTCGTACTTCGTAAAGGCCGGAGATGATACCATTCCATGCAACTATCAGGTTGAAAAGTTGAATGATGGAAATAACTTCGCCAATCGCTTGATCCGTGTCGTCCAGAACGGTGAATTGAAGTATATCGTCATGATCAGTTTAACCAAGAAGAACTCCCTAGACAAGGCTAGAAAGGAATACAACAGCAATGACAAGAAGCCATTTCCATTCGAGTTTCAAAACACTGTTTCTCCTACATTCTACAAGTACGATCAAAAGGACTTGGAGACAAATACCAGTTTCGATCACAGTGGTATGTTGCAGCACAAGTTCCCACCAAACTTCGTGGACCACGAGTTGGAAAACGATGAGCACTTGAAGGCTCCTGGTGACCGTGACATATCTTTCTACATCAGACTTAAAGAGGAGGAGCAATTGCAGAGCAAATACAGATATGCTGGTTTTGCTATGGTTAGTGACTCTATCTACTTGACTTCCTTATCCAGAATCTTGCACTTACCGAAGTTATCTAGCGGATTGCCAATAAGTGTTTTCGGAGAGAAAGCACCATATTTTTTTTCAGTGTCCTTGGATCATTCCATCTACTTCCATGACGACGCATTCGACCCCAAGGAATGGACCTTTGTCAACTTCAAGGCTCCAAGATTTAGCAACAACAGAGTTTTGTTACAGGCCGGCTACTACGATAAGAACGGAAAGTTGTTTGCTACTATTGTGCAAGAGGGTTTGGTATTTTTCAAGAATGGCACAGAACACAAGGCCAAGTTATAGAGGTCTAGTGACATGAGGTCCAGCGTTTCATTTCTACTTATTTATTAATCATTTTAAATCTTTGTAATTTAGATTAGATTATTATGCATACAATATTTATTGCATCAATTTTTGGGAGAAATGATGATTTGCTTGTAAGACAGGATTTGTTCGTCCATTTGGAGACAAAATGCTGTGACGGTAGCCAATTCAAAACTGGTCTCAAAGGTAGCAATATTGCTAAAGCTTATAATGTGAAGGTATTCAACTACATTTCTTTGTAGAGAATGACAAAACGGTTGACGTTGTATGTATAACTGTGATTCGAGAAAATTGAGATTTTGCAACCATTGGGATAATGAAACCCCGGTTATATTACTGCGGATGTAGGCTACACGATGACACTACAATTTTCGGGTTGAATTAGAACTTCCGTGTTCAAGGGACCGTCAATCCTAGCTCTCCACCTTTAACTTTTAGGACAATAGTAAAGTAAGAAACTGCTACTTCAAACAGATGACTTTAACAAAGCTAAGAAATCTCTGTGCGGAGATTCCAGATCTGCAAGCTATCAAACCATATGAGCAATACCATGGACTTCACAGGTCGTGGGTAACCTACTCTACCGTCCGGTTCAAGGTTGCAAGTGATCCCGCATTTAATGTGTTAAGTCCGGACCCGGTCGCTATTAGGCTGCAACAGAACCACTCCATGCGCAATTAACGTTTAAACAACCTCTTGAATTGACAGAATACTACACAAAGAAGACCAATTTTGCACCAAAACTCAACACCTCAACGGCCGAACTCTAAAGTCTAAAACCAGAAGTTTATGTCGTACACCCTGGAGCGCCCCTCGTCTTTCTTCCTTTACCGTCTCTGTGCACTGCAGCAATCCAAGAGGTGCAGTCGCATCGCTTCCTACCAGAGTATTCTCACATGATATCCTCGGCTACACACTATTTAGGAGCCACTGTTCTATTCAGCATGTTAAGGTCTTAACTACTGGGCTGGAATAGTTGTTTTGGAACCATGACAATGCTAAGGCGGAATTAAGCCTTCCACGGCTGGCCGTGGCCCTATCGCTTTGACTCCTTGTTTTCCTAGCATTACTGAACGATTTGCTACCCTTCCTGTCTACGGTAGCCACTCTTAGGAAATGATTGCCGAGGTTAATGTCTACCATTTCATTTCTAATCAGGCAGCATGTAAGCGGAAGATGAATACGCCGGAGTTCACGTTAGGCGAACTATATATACATGTAGTGTATTCCAGCGTATTCAGGTTTTGAAACTATTTGTAGATTTCTATATTTTAAAATACAAGAACACCAATATATATTAACCATGGGAACGTTAGAGCTACTCCAAGAGGAGGTACACAAAAAGGAAAACATATCTAAGCTAGAAGCCAAGTTCGAGGTTATTGAACAGAAAGACGCTACAGCTAACCCAGAAGATGTCACTGTGTTGCTTGGAAAATACCCTTTGGAACCATTCAGAGATGGGTCTAGAGGAGTTTTCGGCGGAGAGTTCGTCAGCCAGGGCTTAACCGCAGCATGGGCAACAGTCACTGGTGATAACATAACTCCACACTCTTTGCATGCTTACTTCGTCAAAGCTGGCGCAACTGATTCCGTGATGAGATGGGAGGTGCTTAAAGTCGGAGACGGCAGATCATTCTCCAACCGTTTGGCCAAAGCATACCAGACTAAGACTAATAAGTTGGTGTTCACCTTGCTCGTCTCATTTACAAAGAACAATGATTACAAGATCAGACAAGAAATATATCAGCAGCAATTGGCCCAAGGAGGAGATATTAAATCATATCCGTTCACTTTTGAGAAGACGCCCAACCCGCTTTTCTTCAAATACAAAGACGACTTAGACGACTTGATGCTGTTCACTCATACCCACGACCTCATGACCCATAATATTCCACAAACTTCTCTTCTTGGAGAAAAGTCACTTGACATTAAGAAGGTTGGAGAGAAAGAATTGTGCTTATTTGCTAAGGTCAATGATGACTACACTTTGGCTAGAGAACCGAACAAGGCTAAATTCTTAAGCGCTTGCTATCTTTCAGACAGTTTTTTCATCACTTTGATTTTGAATGCCCTTGGATTGACTCTTGCTGAAGAGAAGGATTTCTTCCGTGTTAGTATTGATCACGCAGTCTATTTCCACGATACCAATTTTGATCCAAGAGAATACTTGTTTGTAGATATCAAATTCCCTGTGCTGTCCAATGACAGATCAATTGCCATTGCTCACTTCTATACTATGGAAGGTAAGTTGATTTTCACGGTTGTGCAAGAATTCTTGCTGTTCTTCCCCAAGAGAGTAGTGGAGAAGCTTCAAAAATTGATTGCAAGAAATGAACAGCAGGCTAGCAGTGTAGCTATTGCTAAGTTGTGATGATTTTGCTCGTCTCACAGGTTCCAGGAAACCTTGCGCTATTCGGGAATGGTGCATATTAGAGTAGGTCCTTAGATCCTTTATTCTCGATTATTTATAGGTAAATTATATAAAGTATATTCATAAATGGAATTGAATGGTTAGAATCATAAGAGAATTTGTAGATTTAGAGATTGCAAAAAATACTGCCATTTTCACATGGACTATTTACTGAGACAGGCATAGAGTAGAGTCGCTAATAAGCAGCATGCTAAG
This sequence comes from Scheffersomyces insectosa, assembly GCA_030572575.1. NCBI lineage: Eukaryota > Fungi > Ascomycota > Pichiomycetes > Serinales > Debaryomycetaceae > Scheffersomyces > Scheffersomyces insectosa. Next base: position 65,743 of record JAJMAO010000085.1, read on the forward strand.
GTAACAAAAGAGCAACATCGGCACAAAAGAATAGCCAGCGGTTGTGAGTATCTCGAGCGAAATCAATGACGATGTGCACTGGCACTTGTAACTGAAGGATTTGCTCGTTCCAGTCAGATTCTTCATTTTATGGAGAAATTCTCCTAAGGCTTTGGGAGAGGGTCCATAATTAAAACTATGATAACAACAACAAATATCTGGAAGATGCGACCTTCGCATCTCATGAAATGAGATTCCCGATGACATGGCAAGAGCACTACACACATCCTCTAGAGCCGATGTGGTTTTGTATTTCTTATATCTTTGCCGAACCCTTGCCTCTGCCTGTCACTGCGAGCAGCATCGGCAACAGACGCTGCATATTTTAATGTGCCGGTAGTGGCCTCGGCCCACCCCACTATTGTCGCCCTGCGAATACCGTTAAATCCAGCCTGGTTATAGGGCGAAGAGATATGCACAGTGGAGCAAAATACAGTAGCATACAAAGACACTCCCAGTGCTAGATAGATTCCAAACATCACAGGCCGTTCAAAATTCCCAAGTCGGCTCGAAATCTTCCCCTGACAGCATCTACATCATGTAGCGACCTCTACTGAGACATTTTAGTACATCCTTGCACCCATGCAAAAGCTTCTCTCACCATCGCTGTCCCTCTCACGGTCTCCCCGTCCCATTTCTTCCCCCGCGAAACCTGACTCGCATTCTCCGATTAGGGGAGACAAACCCCACTGCGAGACCAGATTCTGTGGAGATCTGTTGCTGCGTACGCTTCCTGGTTGGCGGTTTCTCCGCCTGTGTCAGTACATTCAGAATCTCAGTGATTCGCTCATCTTTGTGACTTAGTTTCACCCTGTCTTTATATAGCCGGGCAGCTTCCCCAGAAATCGAGATTGGGTTAAATTTTTCACATTCACTTCTTAGTCTCTAGGTATTCGTTATATAGATTCTCAGCTGGTATCTCTTCCTGCAATAGACATTGTGAGTACCATTGCAGTCCAATATCGTGCAGTATTAGGACGTCACAAGAGCTAATTAGCAGTTACTGTCAACATTCTTAATAGCGTTCCAAGCATCCACCCATAATGTCAAACTACGAACCGGGTCAAACCGTAGACGTGGAAGCTGAGTTCGGCGTGGAAGTCATCGGAGACAACAAGTACCGCTCTAAGAAGCCTTTAGGAAAGCCGGCTGCGATTTCGAGAGGAGCATACGGAGGAAATATAGCAGGCCAGGCCATCCTCGTGGCTATTCGTTCTTCTCCTGAGGGATTCTTTCCACACTCCCTTCACTCATACTTTGTCAAGCATGTAGATTCAAGCAAATTGGTGGAATGGGAAGTCGAGGAGATCTCCAAGGGTAAGAACTTCTGTAATAGACTGGTCAAAGGTAAACAGGACGGAGAGATCAAGTACTTTGCAAATATCTCGTTGACCAGAAAGAATTCACACGCAGACGCCTACAATAACTACTTGGATTACAAGGCCAAAGTCGATAATAAAACTTTTAACGAGGACGAAGAGGAGATCGTCGAAAAGCCATTCGAGTTCCAGACTCCGCTTCATCTGTGGTTTAACTCACATAAGTTAAATGAAGTGCCCGTCAGCGATAGAGGTGCACTGATGTTGGTATACTACAAGCTCCTTCCTGAGTTGCATGACTTGAGCCTCACGAAAGAAGAGGAAAAGCTTCCTATAAGTGAACGTAGATTATCATATTATACCAAATGGGGTATTGAAAACGAAGGTGGTTTCAACCAACCTTTAGCGGGTGTTACTAAGGAGTACCAGTTCGTGGGGTTGGTCATCTTGTCGGACGCCTTGTTCTTGACTCGTTTAGCACGGGCACTCCGTGTTGATTGCAACTTGGAAGAGATTATCCACTACTATTCAGTTTCGTTGGATCACACCATCTTTTTCCATGACACCGACTTTGACACTACCAAATGGATGGCATTTTCATTTAAGGCAATTAGATACGTTAACCACAGAGTGATATTAGAGGCAGAAATGTACAACGATAAGGGTATCCATGTTGCTACCGTTGTGCAAGAGGGTATTGTACGCTTCAATGGTCTCGAGGAAAACGCTAAATTATGATGCTAGGGAATAGAGCAGTAGAAGTGAAGCTAATCCTGGTTCGCTGGAGACAAAGTGTCGGGTTGATCTCACAAAATGATCTCTTGTGTATTCTACATTAGATAGATTCTAAATCAATGAATAGATGACGTTGGAAACATTTGACTGTAGACTACTAATAGGGAAGGCGTGTAGCTCGATCTACCAATGTGAGCTTACTAAAAGAATAGACTACAGCTAAAACACAATAAATACCCAGCATTGGCAAAGAAAAAAACATACTGATCAATCTAAACCATATCTGTGTAAATCACAATTGACATCTCTTCTTCATGTAATTACATTTAGATAAACGGTTTGACTGACTTATATGGTAGCGCGGTATATCAACAAATTGGTAGCGCGCACGAGTAGTTAAGCAAGCGGCTAATGAATGATTGAATTAGGTAGAACAGTGGTTCTTCCTTACTTCCTTGATTTCTAGAAGCACTGATCAATATACCATGATAGATACGCTCGCTGGGCAAGCTGGTCTGCCGGAAGAGTCCGGATTGTCTCTTGAAGATTTCAATTCCGTATCGGTGAATAACCTTTACTCCATACTCAACAAGATCTACAGTTCTAACAACCTTCTTATTCTAGACCAGAGTCTCTCGCCATTCCTTAACAGTCTTACCTCTTTTCTGAAATTGAAGGAACACGGACGATTTCAGAATATAATATGGCTCAACAATGACATCAACACTCACGAGATTGCTGTTTTCAAGAAGTTCTCTAGTCTTATTGTCTTGATCGAAGAGACCAACGCCAACTTGGTGGCAGTGGAAGAATTGCTTATCTCCAAAACTGGGATTTTGGACAAGATCAATGGATTGAAGATAAACATAATAGTCAAGGACTTATCTCGCTCCTATCTATATGAGATTAATAAGGCACTTCGTGGTACTATACTCGACTTCAACTCAATCTTGGGAAATAATAAGAAACTCTCTGTTAATGTGACATCAAGAGTCAAGGTCTTGAACTGGGAAACGTTTCCAGTCTTTAATGACGGTATCCTTCTTGTAGATATAGGTAAATTTGGAGGCATAGATACATACTTCGAAGAACCGTTGAAACAGGTAAAGCAATTAGTGGACTCGTTGGTGAAGCTTCTCTTTGCTAACAATGGGCCAAATAACAATCTCTTGAAGTTGAGAAACATATATGGCAAAGGAAATCACGCTGATTTTCTTGTCCAGCTACTTCAAGACGTAAAGATTCCAGAGTATTTGAATATGAACCTCAATAAGCTCGAAATAGAGTTCTACAGAACTAAGTTGATCAGCAACACCGACTTGATAGTCTTGGAAAGAAATATGGACTTTTATTCAGTGTTGTTTAACCAGCTAAATTATCATGGCTTGATTGACGATTTGTTTGAGTTGAAATTCAATACGATAGTGAACCTGTTGGGTGAAGTTGAAGAGCCAATCAGCATGAATTTGAATAATGATGAACTCTATTCGGATCAGTTGAAGCATTTAAATTTCGCTTCAGTAGGTCCAAAATTGAACAAGCTAGCAAAGGAGGTCCAGCAACTGTTCAAATTGAAAGATGCCGCAAATGACACCAATAACACAAATTTAAAGGATATCAGAAAGATAGTAAATAATTTAGGAAATTTGACACTTCAACAAGACCTCATAAAGAAGCACACAACCATCAGTGAAGCAATCTTACACCGGATCAATACAGAATACGAGACATTCCTCAGTTTCCAGAATGATATCTTTGAAATGGACTACAAGTTGCAATTGTCTAAGTTGAAGTATTTCTTCAATGTTGACTACGATAGATACATCTTGCTCACGAGTATTATCCTTATATCTATTGTAAATGATGGTATTAAAGAGCGTGATTTTGAGTGGATCTCGCATGAGATACTAGACAATTACGGCATGGAGACCAGTTTAGCTTTGCAGAAACTAGTGGAGTTCAAAGTCATCAAAATAATTATAGATCAGGGCACCGACTTCTTAAGCACTATAACAGGAGGATTGGCTAGTAATCAACAAGCAGCTCCAACTGTCGATGAGTCCCAGAGCTTGGCTAATTTAGGAATAACAGGAGCTCAAGAAACTTACAGGGCTAACTTCACTTTGATAGACAAATTTTGGAATTTGCATCCATTAGATGAGGAAGATGACGAAACAACAACCATTAGTAACAAGGAGACTCTAGTCGAAATGTATCCAAACCCATCGTTCACTTTACCATCCAATACAGTGCCATTGACCAGTAGAATTGTGGAGTCTCTATATTTGAGAGACTTTTTGAAGTACAAGCCGGTGAATAATATAAAGAAAAGACCCAATTGGGAGAATTTAGGCATCAGCAGCATGTTCAATGGAAAGACAGTGGATATCAACATTGATGATAAGCTGGATGTGAGAGAGAAGAAGAAAGTCACCATAGAAAGTACTCAAGAGTACGTAATCATAGTTCTCCTTGGTGGTATAACCAGAAGTGAAATTACGTGCTTGAAGTATTTACAGGAGAGATTACTTAAAAGCAGTAAGAACAAGAAAATAGTGGTCGTAACCAGTGGCATCATCAATAATAGGAGATTCCTTGACTACTTCTTATCATAGAGAATTATCTGTAAATCTGAAATAGAGAATCTAATGAACAATCGGCTCACAAATGGAACACCGTCTATCAAGGCACTTTAACTACATGTAGACCTAATTCTGTAACAAAAAATGTCAATTAGAGATATATAGACATATGAATATATAGATTCTTCTTAGAAGAAATACTGTGAACGAAATCGCATGCAAGTTAAAATGATGTCATAAGGAGGAATAGAATATAATATACTGGAGGAACAAGAACAAAATCGAGAACAGGATAAAAACGAACAACCACCCAATGTCAGCACTCCAAATAGACTATTTATAACGATTCAATCGTACAAATAGCTTCGAGTCGATGAAGAACAGAATTCAAGCCTGAAAAACTCGGCAACTAATCAGCCAATCCAAACATTACTACTTCAATTGATTGATAACAAAGTACTTCAATCAGTTGTTTAACAGTCGACAAACTACAATACTTGATCAATTGGATAGTAAGTACACGATATCGGCTGTTTTTCATACTTTTCATATTTTTCAACGTTCTTTCAATTTCTTCAAGACCTCAACACAACCGTCTTATCAACGATTGAAGGAGTACTACAATAAAGGGTCATCCACTGGGAGCATTTTGGGCTTTAATCGTGAAGCCTTCAGCACAACCAACGGCTTCCTGGTCTTGTTCTAGCCAGCTCATCTAGGCTTCCTCGGCCTCGTTTTGGGCCTTCAACTTGGCGTAGTATGCCTCTCTCTTGGCGACAAGAGGCTTGTGCTCGTAGTACCAGTAGGCGGTGGCGAGGACGAAGCCAGAGGCGAAACCGATGGTGATGTCGGTGATGATCTTTCTTCTCAAGGTTCCGGTGATTGGAGCGATAGCCATTGTGATAGGTTTTTGGGGAGTACTAGTAGCAAGGGGGATGGGCGACCAACGAGGAAACAACTACGTAGGACGGCTGGTGGTAAGGTAACTGCTGTGACGTTCAAACGAAAACGAAAACGAAAATCTCAGCCAATGTATAACTGGTAAGAACAAACAAATAAATATATATGCAAATTCCCAGTCTCTGTCTCACCAATAACACACTACTCTCAGTCCATTCGCATTTTTCTCACTCCATTTCCAGGGCCATTTCCCATCTAATTACTCGCTGTCAGCGCCTGTTCCTCATCCATTTACCACCAATGCCATACAGGCAGGCCATTAGCGCGCCATACAAAAATCAGCTCACCCAGCGAATTTTTCGCCAACCAATGAGATTTTATTGGTTCGTGGACTTTTGTGTAAGAGTGTGTATGGGACGAGGAAAAATTGAGCCTGAGTGGTGCGAGTGTAGCCAGTAGTGATTGTATATATATATATAATGTATTGAGCGATGTCTGCTTAGCTGGGCCGAAACCCAGCACATCAAACCGCCATCACATCTACAATGATCGGACCAGGATTAAGAACCACCAGCCGTGTTCTCGCCAAGAGAAACTTCCAGACCTCTGCCAGAGCCATGAACGAGATTTATGGATCCCCAAAGGGAGGTGTATACTCTAACATCCCATTCAAGGTCAAGGGCAGAAAGTTCGTTCCATTAGGTGTCCTCTTCTGGGGTGTCTCCGGCTTCTTCTTCGCCTTCCCATTCTTGAGTACCTACTGGCACTTGAAGAAGTCCGGTGCTTTGGACAACTAGATGCGATGAGTAACCGCTGGACAGCATCGCCGTTTACCAATGACCTTTGGTTGTAGAAACATCAATTCTCCAATCCTCAACGGTTCTCAAGTCTATACAATTGGGCAAGAGATTGGCCTGCTCCCATCTATTCATACATCCATATCATCGACCATCAATTCAATTCTGTAGAAGCCACCGGTTGCTACTACCAACTGATTTTTATTTAATCGACAGTTTACCATGCATCCTGAACATCAGACTCTTTGAAGCATCCCGTAGTCGGGAAAGTCCGCCGACACAACTATCTTAGTTATATTTACACAATATATTATGCTTTATGTGACCAATTGTATTGCTGTAGAAGTGATTTTGCAAATTTAGCCAATTTAGACATGCGGCATGGATGTATTGTTCAGTTCATGGCGGCATGGATGTTAACATGTTGCACATAACTCAATATAGTCTCTAAATTTTGCATCCATTCCCCTTGATCAATATCCATTCCCCTTGATCAATATCCATCCCCCTTGAACATAATTCGCTACTTCTTCTTAGTCTACAATACTTTCACGATATCTTGCATGCAAATTTCTATTTCTATTATATTATATAACTTTAAGTAATACATTACTAGACTCCTATAAATCGAATCTAACTCTCTTCATGGAACCGATTTGAGATTTTCCTGTTCTCTTCAAACTAGATTTGAGCACTTCTTGTGTTCTAGATGAAGCTCCTGAATCTGTACTACTTCTAGCACTATTCAAAGTAGCAATTGAACTGATTGTTTGGCCAGCATTATCCGTTTTATGCTTCTTGTAATCGCTTAGACTGAAGCGTCTTCCTTCTTCGTCGTTTGTATTATTTGGTTGCTGGTGATCGTTCTTTGTAGAATTAGATATATCAGTTCGTATATCGGAAGTAAAGGAATTAGTTGCCTCTGCTTCGGAATAAGACCTCTTTGCTCTATTCTCTTCTGTACTATTAGTAGGATTAATTGAAGGCTCATCTACAGAAGGTTGAATAGGGACATTCTCGGCGTTGCTGGCCAGTGTCACTTCCTTAGTTGATGTATCCTCTGATTTGACCACCTTCGTTGATGTTGGGATATCAAGACTTGGAAACGAAGGGCGAGATGAGTGCTGATTTTCATCTCTGTGAGATATTATTGGAGGGTGCTCCACGGTATGGCTATGGTTGATTGGAGTTGGAGGACGTACAATGGTGTCCTCTTCAATGCGTTCTTCATTTCTTGGAGCATTAGAAATGTTTGGATAGGTCTCTAAAGTCCTGGTTTCTTCAGGCCTTTCTGATTGAGTACTATGAATAGCATTTGAATGTGTTTCGTTTTGGGACTTGTTTTGAACTGCGTGGTAATTCTCAATATGTACTTCTCTCTGTGTATCAACTTGTGATATGAATGAGTCCATAAAGGAAAATCCCAAGCTGTCACTAAGTGACTTTGGTATCTCTGTGAGCATTGCAGGTTCTTTAACATTCTTATCTTCAGCTGGAGCATCATATGTTTCTGCAACTACTGGTACTTTACCCCAGGAATTTATCAATGACATTAACTTTGGATCATCTCTAACATCACCGAGGATATTTTCTAAAAATTCTGGTTTGCATTCATAACTGATTACAACTCTGTTTCTCTTCAAGTAATTGACGCGATCTCTTTTCCGTTTCAACTTATCCTGCCTAATTCTATCTTTCTTCTTGAGATCGATCAATTTGACTTTAAACTTCTTGAGAAACGAATCCTGTTGAAAACTATGTGTATCCAATTCCTTTCTTATTGTAAGTAAGTCCATATGATATTTTCTTACATTCTTTGAAAAATTAGGAGTACCGCCATTATGACCAATATTAATATCGTCCACAATGCTGTCACTGATGTTGTTAAGATCTGAGATTATTTGATGGCGTCTCTGTTCGTTGTTATGCTGAAGTTGCTTTTCACTTTCGGAGAGGAACCTGAAGTCGGACTCGAAATGGTCAAGCTCTTTAATAAGGTTAACTACTATTTGAAGAAGGATTCTACTTTCCTTCAACACCATATCCGGGGTCAATTTAGAGAAATCAATTGTAGAAAGATCCATCACGTTTTTTGGCTTTGCAATACTGCTACCAGTTGAGTTGCTAAGTGTAGTTGCCCGTATAATGAATGCTTCGATCTTGTCTAGCTTGCTCTTTGGAAACATTTCCGAGCCATTGATTGTACGGATTTCTCCCCATGTCTTAAATAAATTGATCATAGACTGTCTCGTTCTGTTGTCCGTAACAATTGAGTAGGTTTCAGTGAAGAGTTGGTATATATCTCTACCGTAGATGATATTGTAGGGGTTTCCGATGTTCTTGCACATGGAATCCATGAGATAGATAGCGAACAATTTGTATTGTGGAACGCATCTTTTGATTCTGTTTTCAACCATTTCAGCTATTATGTCTGCGTAGTCAGGATTCTTCTCTGCGATTGCTGTCAACTGATTGATTATGGTTCTCGAATTAATTGTTAAAGTATCCAAGAGGTGCTGAAACGAATCTCTGGAGAAGCCGGAGCCAGAACCTGGCCCTGCTGGAATTGCTGCCACTCGTGAAGTTGAAGCGTATGACATACAGTGATATTTTGATAGATAATGTATGGAACTATTAGCTCGACTTTTACTTACAGCACAACGATCCCGCGTCCCCAAGTGTTGATTTATATAGGGCTGTTCGGCAACAGGATATATAATTCAACCCAAAAGAGACAGAGGATCTTGTTTTCTATTCTTTTCACCACCACGACGATTCAACACTTCAATGTCGAACGTCTCCTATAGATATATAGAGTACTAAGAGAAATGCGCTTTTATAAAAAGAGTCCAATTAACAACCACTAGCTCTTACCAAACGGTGAAGTGAATGTTGATCTTTTCTATGATCCCGCTTCTTCCAAGACTTCCAGCCCACTTAGAGTTGGAAGTTCAATAATCTATTCTCTGACGCCACTTAGTAGAATCAGAGAACGATAAGATGAAGAAGTCAGATAATTAAAAACGACCTTCTCAAGATAATGACGCTCTTTTATATTGCCTGTGAAGGAGTTGGTGTGCGCACGACTATATTTGGTAGCACTATTTGTTGGTATGCTTAATAGTTCAAGGCAACAATAGTCGCCATTTGAATCTTAGTGGTTGGGGCTATTCAAGAATGTAATTAATCACATCCTTTAGTGAAAGGGGTCTTCGTCACAGTCATAAGAGTGTATTACCAGATTAGTGTTGAAATAATACCAAGATCATAAGGCAAGGATCTAAGTTTCGAATCTTCTTCTGTTTTTTGATCGCTCTGCCGTAGCTGAAATCGCAACAAGCCAATCAATTGAGTCAATCTGAACAGGCAACCTAATCCTCGATGACAAGACCCCATATAGTCCTTTAAACTTTCAAAAAAAGAAACATTCCGATACCGGGAGTCGAACCCGGGTCTGCTCGGTGAAAGCGAACCGTGCTAGCCGTTACACTATATCGGAGGAGTAGATTCTATCTTTAGGCCCGTGCATCACCGCATATTCTAGTTACATCCATGCCGCAACCAAATCTTGTGGCTACACAGTTTGCTTTAATATGCCCACCAAGGACTATTCAGAAGCCATCCAGCCGTCATTGACCGCAAGCGACCCAGGAGGATACGATCCTCCCAATCCCGAACCCGATCCACCCAATATTGACCCCAATCTCGATTCAACTCAATTTTCGTCCAATTCGCAGGGACCTTCAAGGGCCCCTCAAGATCTCAACCACCAAGCCCGTTTACAACTCAGAATCTTGGCTGAAAATGCTCCTGCCGTCGGCAGTTCAGCATCCATCGCCCTGCTTCCAACCCAATTGCCCCCACTGTCCCTCGATTTAGCTTCGTTTCCGCCACTCCCCCCTACTAAGGCCAGCGTTTCAAATGTCAATTCTGGAAAAAAACAAACTCACGTGCAACAACGCACGCTGATTGCCAACGCTATTAGACCACGCCAGAACCCCCGCCAGAACCCCCGCCA
>JAJMAO010000086.1:0-73874 GCA_030572575.1 Scheffersomyces insectosa
ATTTATGGGTGGTTAGTAAATATTGGTTCCGTTTGCAACCACATTTTTTGACTTTCACCATTTTAGTTTCCCGTCTTTCCGCGAACTTTTTTAATCTTTTCTCAAACTTTATTAGTCTTCAATTCTGAAAAGTATTCTAACTATGAAAAGAAATATATAAGTATCTAGAACGTATATAATTCATTTTGTATGTGACTTTTTTATAGCAAATAAACATTGTTCTCTAATACTTCAAAACGTAGACTAGATGAAATTATCGCGCCTCAATTTGGATTACTGGAGCGAATTATTGTTAAAGGGGGTGCGAATATTGTCTGGAAAATACTGTATATTACTTTTATTTACAAGCCGGAATCAAGTTCACTAAGCCAGGTTTCTAGCTTGATGAGGTGGCCCACTACGTCTCGCCCAATCGAGTCCGTAGGGATACTACGCTTAGCAACTTGGCTAGTCTTACTTATTTCAAAGTGCAGTTTCAAGTGGACTATTAGTGATTTAAGTATCTCAACCTCTAGCTTGTGGAACCGCGGCTCTTCCTCCTCTTTCACAGTTACGTCTTTTTGTAATTGTTCCTGTGGCTGTATATCCGAGAGAAACTCTTCTTTATGATTGAGGTAATACCAAGAGGTAAGCCAGACAACCTTGTTAAACATCGGAAACCTAAACTTTGAGGGAACTTTTGTTTCTTTCTCTATATTGCTGATTTTCAATTGGGTCTTCATATCTCGTAAAGTTAAATAGTTCCCTCCTATCACAATAGAATCTTCCGGTGTGTAAACTGAGTGAATCCAACCACTGGGTATTATGAAAAGGTCTCCAGCACTAAGGGTGACTTTAAATCCTTCCAGGGGTATCATTCTTTTGCCTCTAATAGCCTTGCCATAGGTTGCAAACCATATGAAATTCTGATTCGGCTCCAAGCACCAATTCTTATATAGTTCAAGGTTGTCGTCTGTTGGCGGGAACATCAAGAATGTTTTGGATCCTGAGCACACTGTATAGTAGACTGACGTCCCACCGAAGTCGATGTGAAAGTCCGTGAACGAACCGTTCACTGACATCAAGCAGTACTTCGTTACTTTTGACCTCTTCTGTTCGTCATTCTGGTCCCATACCTTATCCACGAGATCCATCTCTCTGACTAGTGTTGGTCTTTCAAATCCATCTCCCAATCCATCGACTTGTGATATTTCTAGCGATATCACATTTCTTATTCTATCTCGACTGAGTTCATCAGTCTGGAAGTAGTCTCTCCATCTTCCCATATTCCATCCCGGATGTACTCCCTGTTGTGAGAGAACGTCCATTACTTCCACTGGCTCGTCCTGCCCCACCTTATCTGTTATGAAGTCTAGGGTTATCTCTTCTTTGGCCAATGGTAACTCCATGCCGACCGCATGTAGAGAAGCACTGGTAATAAGTATTGGCCTTTCCATTTGGGTCTGTAGGGCGAATTGCTTGGATAAATTGTCGCATATGTATATATATGGGTTCTTATTGGCTTTGGATTCAGGGTATTTGTTTGCATCAACAGGAAATTCACGAAAGCTGGGGACATGGGGATGGGACGACTTATCTACAGCAAAAACGTCTCCGTCGTTGAGAGCAACGTAGTCTATCTTAGTTTTGGTTCTCTTGGACTTACGGCGGTGAACAGACTGTCCGTGTGTCTTGGAGCAGTCGATGCAATGGTACGAGTGGAGGTTGTTTATCTCTATTGTGGGGAGTTTTAGGCATAGCGAATGGAACCATTGTGCGCAAACGTCGCATTGGACCCATGCGATTTCAGAGTTCTTCCCACTATCTTCTAGCGGGCGCTCTATACATACGGGACAGGTATCCTTTGACGCTTTAGCCCGCATGGCGACGTATTCTACGAATCGCAGTGAGTTTCTGGTTGATTGGGAGTCCTGGTTTTTCCTCTTTCAGTGTGAACTTCGGTGCGGTAGTCCGCTAGTCCGTTTACAAAAATCACAATGGTTTCAGTATTATCTGGTCATTTTTTCGCAGTCCTCTTGTGAGCACTGGCCCCTTCCTAATTGAGTCCCCACAGAAGTAGTAGTGGATAAAGACAATTAGAGACGCTAGTACAGTATTTTATGGATGGTTCTGACAAAATAAGTGTTATAGCTTTCGGTGGTGATATTTTTGTTTTTCCGTTATCTTCTTTCATTGAGTTTCTTCTCGTGATAGCTGAGGTTTGAAGCTTTTACTTTGCTTTAGGTTTGCGTCTACATCCACGCTGAAGGTTTGAGATCTGTGTTTTTTTACTTATCGCTTCTCGTTATCGTTCGATAGGGCCTGTAAATCGATTGGCTTGTACAAGATTGTTAGCAGTAGTGTGACCAGAGTTTCTCGCTATTTCTGTAGTTTAGTACATTTATTCCGCTCAGATCCGCTGCTTTGACTCACTACGCACCAGCATTCATCCTCCAAAATGATCTATAGCTCAATGGCATCGAAGATCTCTCGATCAGCTCAACTCCGAGCCCGAAGTGGAACGCTACGTCTACCAATTATCACCCGTGCAAGATTGACTCCAATCAGGTCATTGGTCTCGTCCGAAGATGCTGCTTCTGCAGCTTTATCCAACAAGGAACAACAGGAGAAGTTTCTCCAGGAGTACAAGATACGGTCCTTGCTCGAAAGACCCATCTACTACTACGCCGAGAAACAACTCCCCAAATTCTCGTTCCAGCGCTTGTACGATCAATCCCAGAAGTTGTCGTCTACTTTCATTCTCCAGAATGCTCATGAAACAGTAGAGCACTTGTTAGCATATAACGCTAGAAGGCTCAAGCAATTCCGTAATTTGCCATATTTGGTTGTTCTCAACCCATCGATCTCTGAATCGTATAATATGTATCTTAAGACAATGTCATCGCTCATCACGGCTTCCTTGAACCCACCCACTACATTGGAAGAAAACGATAAGTTCAGTCAAGAAGTCATTGCAAATTTCATTGAGGTCCATGCCGACACTTTGCCTAGTTTATCGAAAGGATTCCAGGAGGTGTTGGACTTGTTGAGTGTAGAACAGATTAAGGATTTCTTGGATGAGCATCTTAAAGAAAGAATCAGCATGAGATTGATAGCACACCAGCACATGGAATTGACTAAGGCTGTGAATGGTGTAACGCCCTTCGTGCCAGGTGGAAAGTATAATGGTGTTATCAAATTATTAAATATCCCAGACGTCATAAAGAAGAACGCAGATGAAGTGAATGATATCTTTTTATTGAAGTACGATCAATCTGTGCAATACAAAATTGATACCAATCTTTACCCTATAAACTACTGGAGTCGACTGGAACCAGAATTGAGAAACAGAAGCGAAGAGGATGCATTGAATTTTGCATACATCGAGTACCATTTAGACTACATTCTCAAGGAAATCTTCAAGAACTCGTTCCGTGCACATATCGAGAATCAAATTGACGATCCCGTACAGATCACAATCTCCATCTCCGAAACCCCATCGTATTTGGAATTGAGAATCCGTGACAAGGGTAAGGGTGTTGATCCTCAGGTATTACGGCACATATTTGACTACTCGTTCTCTACATTCGAGTCGAACGAGGGAGACGCATACAAGACACTTAATGTTCCGCCAGGATTAGGGGGAAACATTGTAGCGGGAATGGGTTATGGCTTGCCATTGCTGAAGAATTACGTAGAGATATTCAACGATACCATTCCAGACGAAGATGGCATTGTTCCTACGACAAAGGGCCTGTTGACTATCCAGAGTTACTTTGGATGGGGAACCGACGTTTACATTAAGACAGTGGGTCAGTAGCGACGCATATAAATAAGACTACGAGATTTGAACCCTAACTAGATTATAACGAAAATTAACATATGGTTATAGAAAATACACAAATATACTCCCAACGCCGTGTGATCCTAAAGAAGAACGACAAAAGACGTTATACTTCAAAATTGCCAGTACATCCACCTCCATTCCCCTCTCCGAGCTTCAGCACAATTCATCATCTTCTTTCTCTCTCGACGATTTCTCTTCAACCTCATAGTCACCAACCGTAGGTCTCGTTCCCATCTCTACTCGCCATTAACATCTCTACCCCGACCTTCACTCCCACCATGTCTCATCCCAATGTAGTACTAATTCCGCAACCATATCCCGCATCTGACATCTCCTTGATAGCGCTACCATATATAATCAATCACTAAACTCAAATTTCATCATATCCAGCCTTGCCTGGCGCTACCATCTAAACGCTCAAAGGACCAGATAATAGGACACACGCTCTGTCAATTGTTTAATCAGGTGTTACTTCTCTTCCTCAAGGGCGTCTTATGATGGCCAACATATTCACCGCTCCTTTTGGTTCCGGCGGCTACCAGGAAATGCCGTGTCCTAACACTTCCTTCCCGACCGATTTTGAATACTCCCAGCAAGAACTCGATGATGAGCTCGTCACATTGCTTATAAACAGTGACTCTCAGGAGTGTAACGAGAACTTGTCCCTTTATATCAAGCATATCGTTGATCACGTCTGCATTGGCGATGACTCGGACTTGGAATCCAGCGAGAGTCAGAAGACTTACCATAAGCTTTCAATCTATGCTCTTAAGTTGTTGAAGCTGAACTTGTTCGTTAAGAACTACCAGTTCTGTCTCGGTAAGATATTGGCATTTCTCAGCACATTCACCATGATAACAGAATCACGATTGGAAAGCGACAACTCCGAACCAGACTCTCCCCTTGTGGATAAGAGAGTGAAATATGAAGCAGAATGTCTTAAAGAGTTCCTCTGCATAATCTTACTCTTACTATTAAAACTAAAGAACACATCACTGGATAGTCCAGCTATGTTCCTGGAAGCAAACTACGATCCCGAAATTCGGGCTTTGGACTCAATAGAAGTTAAAGAACTCACCAAGAGTCTTCAGGATATTCATTTCATTGAGGTGATATCTAATTTCATATCTACACATGTGATATCCACAGCCAAACAGGAAACGTCATTTGTATTACTTAAATTTGGTTGTGACATATTCTTCGAATATCTATATTTCTCTGAATTGTTGACTGACGAAGAGTTCCTTTGCTTGACTAATAACACACCGTTGATTCAGACTTTAATCAAATATTTGTTGTCCAACGAGAATTTCAATAACTATGATATCGATGGTGACGACTTTGAAGACGAGGATAAGCTTATTGCATATGAGGAGTTCAAATTGCTTCTCTTGATCAATGAACAATACATGATGAAGTCATATTCATGTGGCGAGATCAGAAATAAGGTTTTTAATGGTCTTATGAACGGGGATAACAACAAAGATTCACAGTCAAATAATACCAACATTACAGGATTTATTAATCTTCTCATTTACCACATTAACAGAGAAGAATCCCAGATCATTAAAATTTTGATCTTGAAGTTCTTGTATTTAGTATTTACGACTTCTTTCACTACGAAGTTGGTTTACCTAAATGATTTAAAGATCTTGGTAGACATTTTCATAAGAGAGTTGAATAACATGGACTACTCAAGCGATGTGGGAAATGAGAACAGGTTTTTGATGATTACATACTTAAAAGTTATGTACCCGCTTTTACGTTTCTCGCAGTTGAGAGACGATTCAGAAATTTACAAGAGTGATCAAATCTTGGAATTGCTTCAGAATCTCATTCTTAACTCCACTTCCAACTCCAGTGGTTCAATTGGAGAATTGCAGAGAGAGCAAGAGGACGTCATCGCCAAGTTAGCTCAAAAATGCATGGATATATCCTGGTTAAAACATAGAAGAACTAAGCCTTCAAATACCGCGGAAACAAAAGCTAATAAACTTGATGGTCCGGCGGATGACGAATCCTCTTTGGACAAATTATCAGCAGGTTCATCATCCACATCGCTTGATAACGTTGAGAAGTCTAGCGATTCAAGCGATTTGACAGAACAAAGTAATATTTCAAATGACTCCATTGGGACATCCATGACTAGAGTTGCGTCCGTGAGAACTTCATCTAGAAGCGACTACCATAAGCATACTACATCGCACAATCTTCAGGAGTATAGACGATTCAGTGGAATCCAGAGTAAACGTGCTTCACAAATTAACAATGTCTTTCAACAAAATAATAATAATATATTCTTAAGTAAGAGTATGAACTCGATTACAATCTCAGAAACATCCGAATCATTAAAGCATTCCCCGTGGGCAGACCACCATTCCCTAGATACTACTGAGGAATGTGCTGAACCTCGCTCGAGTAATATACTTGACCTTCCAAATGAGTATCTTCATTCAAAACCTTTGCCAAAGGTCCCAGTTCCAGCCAGGAACAAGCATAACGGATTATATAGACACGACGGATCTTCCTCCTCGTCTGTCAACTCGGGATCGCTGTTAGTGCGTAAAGCATTGAAGAAGAAAGCGCCTCCTCCTCCACCACATCCACAAATTCCTAGTTCGCCCGCCAGTGTAGAAGACTCATTTTCAAGGTCTCCAACTCCAAAGTTTGGTACTCCACCACCCCCTCCCCCAAGACGCAGGCGTCATAAGGTTTAATGAAAGGCTATTTCTAGTTTAGTCCAATGATAGCATATATACAAAGCATAATACCTTGTTGTTATGTGTAGCCTTGTCAAGCAGTATAGGAAATTTCCTTACTTAATGGATAATACTAATAGAAATATATATTATGTTGAAAAGCTATTTACTATTATTATTACATTGTTACATCCTCTTTGAAGCTCAATACGTCGTCAAACCTCAAACCATTGATTTCGGTTCTTGTGTAGGAATCCAACTCTTTTTGTAAGGACTCTTCGTTTTCCTCATCTCCAACATCACTGGAAGCTACTAGAACCAATCCTCTCGATCTTATTAAGGGGACCAATTTAGGTACTAAATCCAATAAATGAATTGACGTTATCAAACCAATCAAATTATTATTGATAGTGAAATTGACAGCCTCTTTGATGGATCTAATCGTAACTTCCTGGTGGTTACTAATAATCTTATCTCCAGATGATTTGTTGAAAGATGGCGAACCGTGATTGATAGGAGAATGACCAACAGATTTAGCTTTCTGAATATCATCTATTAGGAGACCATTGGCTGTTCTGGACTCAAATCTGCGTTTATGACTATTGTAAGCAATTCCGTTCATAATTAAAAAGACAGGGAAGTTGGGTTGTTTCCAGTTCAAGATCTTACAGATTAGAGAATTGGATGACAACAAAATAATTGACCTACCAGTGGCTCCATGGCTTAACTTGGATGATCTAATGTGGTTGAAAACATCATTCAAGGTGAAGTCAATAAAGTTATTTAAATTCAGTTGGATGTTACCAATAAAAGGCAAGCTCTCTAACTCGTACAACGAAGGGAAAACTAACTCCAAGTTTAAGTTTATCTCAACGTTTAAAATCTCTAGCAATACGTCCAATGGCAAATAAATGATTCTCAATAGCTTCTTAATCAAGCTAATATCTTTAATTGTCATTCTGGATAAATCGTGGATAACTTTTCCATAATCGAACAAATCATTTGTGATAGAACTCAATTGATCTAAAGACAAGTTGGGCAAGTACAAATCAATGCTTTCTGTAATTGGGATGGACCAATGAGGACAGACAACGGGGGTACCGTCGTTAAGCAAACAAATCTTGAGGCGGAGATATTCTCCTGATAAAGATGTGGCTGTAACTATGGAAGAAGGTGCTGAACCAGAAACAAGTTCATTAGTAGAAGTAAGTGGGTTGTTTATCAAGTTACTAGTATTGCTCGTACCAGCACCTGTCTTTGATGCAGTGTTTCCGCTACCTATCACTGAGTGCACACTTGAAGGTGATAAGAAATTATTTGGAGATAATCCACCGGCTGCATTCAATTTCAAGGATTGCCTATTCTTCACGAAGCTGGTGGACGATTTCCAGTATGTATCAAACTTTGAAGTTTCTAGTAATGTTCCTGAGAAAGGAAAGATCACTTGGTAATTGAACTTCAATTCACCAATATTTCTCAATCTCAAGTCGAAAAGAGGAAGTTGAATTGAATTTATCTCAGGAGATGATGTATCTATCTGTGAGAATGATAAGGCAGTTGTCTTTGCAATCAATCTTGTACCAAATTTGGGAAATATCTCAAAGTCTATGCGGAACTCATACAACGAGTCCACATCAGTTTGGAATACGCAGTTGTTACTGGCATTTGTATCACCCCCAATAGGAAGCAAGATATTTCTAGGAACTATATCTGAAATGTTGGAAGTCAAGGTAATTCTTCCTGGTTTTAAGTCAGTTGTCAAATTGAAGAGATTGATAAATTCTGCATCTGTTGGAAAGATTAATCCTATCAAGACCTTCTGTTCCAAGAAATTGTGACCGTATCTACGCAATGGCAAGATTGGTGGTGGTAACTGTAAGTCAGGAATACTGTCAACGTTGTTCTTGTCCATAGAACCACTATCCTCAGAGTCGTCATCGTTCTCACCAAGAATATTCATGGAGTTGTTAATGTCATTGTTAGAGCTCTGCTTTGTAGCAATGATCTCTTCGCTGATGATGTTATTGATATTTGCAATTTTTTTGTTTTTAAAGTCGTTATTAGACTGGATCGTGTTGTAGTGGTTGAGCAACTCATTTAAGACATTTATATGTCCCTCTACCACACAGTAGTACAACACATTGTACCCATCTTCATCTACAATGTTCAACTTTGCACCCAACTTGACCAACTCCTGAGCGGTCTTTACATGGCCTTCTGATGCAGCATAAAAGATTGGTGTCCACTTATTAAGACCATCTAGTCTATTGATTTCGGCACCATATTGGATAAGTAGCTTGATCAATTTATAATGGCCGGAACGGGCAATAACATGAATTGGTGGCAAACCTTCCACATCCTGCTGGTTCATGAGCTCATTGCTGTTATTTGGCTTGCTGTATGAAAGAAGGTACTCAAGAGTCTTATAGTCGCCAAATTTACAGGCATAATTGATTGGTAAGTACTGAAGTTTGCTTTCATCATTCTGTGGAAAACAATTGCTGCCCAGCTGCACCAACTTCTTGATAACGTTAAAATTTCCATGCTTGATGGCTAGTAAAAGAGGCGACATTGATTCATTATCCAAGTCATCAATGTGGTCTTTGGGGAAGAACGGCGTGAGAAGCTCTATCAAGTCGAGTCTATTATTTTGAGAAGCATAATGCAAACATGTTCTCCCGTTGAAATCCTTACAAATCAAAAGATTTGTCCTCTGTTCAGGAATCATTTTATCCATTATGTGTTTGATAATGAATGTTCTAGAATGGTTGATAGAATCAGTTGAGTTTATTACCTTTACACCATTATTTATTATGACATGATGACTGCTCTCGTGGGTAGAAGCTGGAGGTATGGAACAACATTCATGGAGAATATTCTTGTTATTATTGAACTCATCGTTAATGAATGCAAAGTCTATCTCGTAGTGTATCGTGTCGAGGAATAACTCAAGGAAAGTGTCTGAGATCTTCAAGTTTGACACTGAGAGAAGGAAAATCTTCGACAACTTGTATCTTGCAAATGCATTCAATGGCTTGGGGCTTGGGTGGAGAGTCAGAGAGGATGATGACTGGCCACCTGAGCTTTTCGATGAGCTCTTTACCTTGTCTACCCAACGTGCAAGAAGTGATAAGTCTGGATCTTTAATAGTAGCCACATTCACAAATGAAGAGTATAGCTCGTCTATTTCATTATTTTGGAGGCTTATAATGGAGTTGTTCCGACTACCTGGAAAGTTGTTTGGGCCAGAAAGTGACAGGATAGATATGTGACGTTGACTAGCACCGTCAATGGCTCTTGTAGTACCTTCGCTATTCGGTATAGACATGTTGGTTGTAGAGTTAGTTCTAGAAAGAACATTAATGTGTGATTGGCTGGCAGCTGCAGTAGAGCTGGCACTGGCGCTTGTGGTAGCAAAACTACTCAACGAGGAATAATCACCATCCATGATAGACTCCAAATCAAAAAGCGACTGAGTGACCAAATCACTCAATTCGTTGATTTCATTCTTATGGAATACTGGTTGAACACTGACAGCAGTCAGGATGAAAAGTTCCTTAGTATGAGACTTGGAACGTTTATCCCATTTTTTCACCACTTTGGAGAAACCAGTCTCATTGAGCTCAATGAATTGCTGTAAACGAACCAAGTCCTGATGAATCTTCTTGAAGTTCTGGTACAAATTCAAGTATGAGATGGAGTTTCTGAAGTTAGCATTGATATTCGATTGTGAGCTGGATGACGCAGCAGATGTTGCATTCGAAGCCGATCCGTTCGTCAGATTGGACTGCTGGATAAAGTCGTTTGTTTTGTTGAAGAGTTCGTTCTTTTTCATCACCAACAAATCGAGGTTAATAGCCAAATTGGCTTGTTTCTCGAGGTAGAACAGGTTGACTTTATCCAATTCACGTTCAACTCTGAAGAAAAACGACGCTTTGTTCTCCTTGAGTGTTTGCTGGATTTCTGCTTGGGTCAAGGGCCTATTGCTACTATCCTTGGTTGACGTTGTGGCCGGAATGGCCAACTGCTTGATCAACTTCTTAAGCGCCTTGTAGTCTATGAAATGGCCCGAGTATTCGGGCAACTCCAACTGGCGGGACGCGAGGTACTTGCCGAACTTCATGGGGAACTAGTGGAGAAGTTAAGCGCTGTGAGGGACTGAAGTACGAAGGAAGTGCTACTATAGATATTCTGAACAAGAACAAAAGAGATGTCCATATAACAAGACAAAAAGAATGGAGACCGTTTTTTGCTGTAAACCCAGAGAACCCAGAACCGTGCATCAGTGCATAATAATAGGCGCTAATTAAGAGCACAGCAAAGAGACAGTGGGGCCAGCATGCGGGCGAGGGCATTAAAGTTTTTTTCGCTGTGAGACAGGGCTAACACGTGGATTGGGGTCGAGGTGGGGACAATCAGCATAGATAGCGAGTCGTAGGTGGGTGACAGTGAGGCAGTACGCAACTTTGGACAAGAGTGGTTAAGTGAGACTAAATATTTTCTCTAGTCCGTGTTGTGTACTTGAATGTAATGTACTGTTCTAGCAGAAGAATTGTACGGTATGCATATGTCTCAACCTTCATATTTTTATCCCTTTTGTATCGCTACCACTGGCAACCGCTCTGTAATTGTAGACCTGGCTGGCCCCTCTGTCTAGCCTTCAACGGATAGGCAATAGAAGTCTATTTCTACATCTTTTTTAATGTTATTGTAAGCATTTTGGGGGCTTTCTACAAAGGTGAATGGTTTTCTTCCATCTTGCATTAAAATTATTAGCACGATTGCAGATTCTTACCACATGGTTGTTTCTGTTATCTACATGCATATTACAGTTCATCTAAGAGCACCTGTAATTTTTCGTTTACGCTAACTCTGGCCAATCAATTGAAACCACCAATTATTAGGAATGAGAGTATTTGAGACATGTTGCAATACATATTATTAGTAATTCCATGAAGTACATCCTCTCTCTGATGGTTTGACTCGTCTAGCGCCGAAAAACGTGTTGCAAATCTAGCGAGGTAAATGTATCAATTTAGTGAGACAATGGGCCGCACCGAGATGGAATCTCCGAAAGCTTTTTGGCAGCATGGCAGCAGCAAAAGCGTCGCGAAAATCATTGCCTCCGTAAAAAGTGAAATACGACAGACTGCTAGCGATCACCGAAGTAGTTGGTGTCAAAACTTCTTCACGGCGCTACTACTCTGTATGATTTTTTTAATGCCTATGGATGACAGTTCCCAGCTGAGAATCGGTTCTGCTTTCATTTGATTATTTTAAATCGTAGTAGGGACTTTTTTCAAAAACATTCCAAAGACCCTTAAAGTGGGCCCTCTGTATCTGGAACAAGCTAGGAGAGACAATGCTTAAGTTTGCCCGTTATCTGAGTTTATTGGATAATTTGTGATTTTTAAGTATCATAAACGCTCTTTAAATAGGCCTTTTATACGAGGCGTTTACAATTCTACAATGTTTATTAACATTGAATCTAGCTAAAATTTTAAGACTTTTGGCCAAATTTTAGATTTACTGCGAAATTACTTGGTAATATATTTAATTATAACTGAATCGTACTAAAAATTGTTACATTTCCCCAAAATCATTACTTATTACAACTCATTTTTGATACCTATAATTACTGCACCATTGACCTGAATCTTCTCTTTTATCTCCACCGGACTTCCCATTGACTAACGAAAACTGAAAATGTGGCTACTCTGTGTCGTCGTTCTTTCTCATGATAATTTTTCACTTCTCATTTTTCATTGCTGGTGTTTGCCTCGACTCTTGTTGAACACATATTTCATTAATTGTAAAGAAATGAAATAAGCGTCTGCAAAATCGGATTCCTTCTCCATATGTTTCTTTCAACTTGTTTAGTCCTATCTAAATCCAGTAAGTAAGTAAAAATGTGTTCCTTTCATTAACATGGTAAATCACACCCAGTCTTTTCTCCACGAATCTAAAAGACTTCTGTAAGACATCACTCTTCTTTGTTCATTACAATTTCTATTGGACACACCACCTACAATTGATCTATGTATTATGCATATTTTCCTAATCATTGCTATATATGCGGATTACTTCCAACAACGAATGCATCATTAACACCGCTTCCTTACTTCTTAGCAGCTTCCTTGGCAGCATCAAAGTGCTCCTTGAACTTGTCAGCATTCTCCTTGTTACCAAATCTGATGGCTAAGGTCTGGGCCTCTGGCTCACCCTCAGCGATGTCGGCGGTCACGGTGTAGACCCAAGATCTGTCGGAACCGATGTTTGGCTTCAATTCGTACTCTCCAGAGATCAAGTGGTTGGCACAGATCTTCAAGGTCTTGTCTCTTCTCATCAAAATTCTGACTCTTCCAGACTCTTTGTGCTTCAAGAACTTGACATCTCCGGTACCTCTCTCCTTCCATTCCTTGGTGTCACCGTGGAATCTGAACAACTTGGCACGGACCTTGTATAACACCTCTTCGTCTTCTTCGTTGGTCTTCACGTCAACCTTCTCCAACTGAACCAAAGGCTCGAAGTGGACATCTACTTCTTCCTCGTCGGCAGCTTCTTCGTCTTTTTTGGTGTCAGCCTTGGACTCTTCCTTAGATTCTTCCTTGGCTTCTTCCTTAGTCTCGTCTTCCTTCTTTTCCTTCTTTGCTCCGAACATGGAGAACACGTTGGCGGTTGGAGGCTTTGGGATGGAGGTGGTAGATTCCTCAGTAACAGGCTTGGTATCTTCGGCAGACATGGTGTGATGTATGGACTGACTGTGCTAAAGAAGGTGTGTAGCTTACAACTTATACCGCCGTCGTCTCTTAAACCTCATAAGATCTGATTCAATTTTTTTCCTGTCTCTTCGTTTGAGGTTTCTGTTCACAGACGGCTTTGGATGTTGACGTAGACTTCCAAATATGGTAGGAAGTGCGAAGTGCGGTGAGGTGTGGTTCTGTGGTGAGAGAGACTGGATGGTTGTAAGATGTAGATTAGCCCTGTTGTAAGTCATGGTGTAGATTTTGTGGAGAGATATGACTGTTATAGAGAGTAGGCAGGGATAGAATTGTAGTGCTGGTGCTGATTTGCTGAAAGTGGGCGTGAGTTGTTAATGAAGCATGAGCAGATAGCTTGGCGACGACCTGTCACATGAGCTCTTCAAGCAAGGCTCTTCAAGCAAGGCTCATCTAAACAAGTGGTTGACAAGAGCTGGTTGACAGTAACATCATCTAATCTTGCTATTAACAAGCTGTACCTACTGAAATATGAAGTTATGTCTTAATTAGACTCTATGCTGTAGAAATGAAGTCCCAGATTCGAAGAGAGGAAACGGGCAATAGAAGGTTTGTAGCACTGTTTCTTTCACCACTGTCCCTATAATGCGGATTCTTGCAACCAAATAGCAGCCTACCTGATCTCAAATCATAGTGATACTAATAAAAAGCCCCACTGACAAACCCCACCAAGCTTCTTTGGATTGATTGCACTTGCTGTCGTACCTCAGGAAACTCATAATGAAGTGCTTGAAATGGTAGCCAAGCCTGTAGAGCAGTTGAATATAGCTCGATGTTTAACAAACTCAGCTCATAATAGACCACAACTAACCTCTCTAGTCTGTACCAGCAGTATAGACAATAAACCACCAAAAAGGCTACTCTGATAGGTCTCATTGGAAATACATGCCACACCAAGAACGAGAGAGTGATGCAATGCCAAATGACTTCTATCCTAAACCAATTGATCAATACCTCTCCAACAGCCTTGATAACTTCAACAGAACCCATTGAATACAAGTACGGAAGATTCATGTTTGGGATCACCCGGGAGGGACAATTTCACAATATTTTGCTGAGGATTTTGGGAGCGCCTTTGTGGCGAGAGAAAAGATTTTTTCTTGAGGCTCGCAGGGACATATGACTGCAAAACGATGAAATGCGAAACAATGCTTTGGGAGTGATCATAGATGTGGATGTATTTATAGCATTCTATTTAATACGGAGTATGTAGTTAATATGGATGTGGATAGTGTCTCTAGATGAGATGTTGATGAAGGTGTGATTTTACTTAGAGCAGGTTGCCGATAGAGGTGCAGTCCAAGATTCAATTATCAGTGCAGTGGTAATTGTAATTGTAATTATATTGATTTTTGTATATATGGGTTATAAAAAGCACAGATTTTAAAGATGAATTCCAATGGAAATGCCTAGGGAGCCTCTATAGAGGTTCTCTCTGTAGATGCTGGCTCTATGGTCAACTTCTTCATGCTCTTAGGATGCCCAAATCTTAAGAAAACAGGCTCATGGATTATATTGAGATCCTGCTTCTTTTTCGATTTGGACATGCGTCTCAAGCTACTCTTAAGGTTGTTTATGTGAAGCTTGGTCTTGATAAGAGCAAGCACTAGCTTGAATTGATACATCTTCAAGAGAAGTCTTCTTTGTAGAATGAGTTCACGAGCCTTCAAGGTACTGAAGGACATCGTTAACCTCAAGAATTGCCCAATCTTCTTTCCAGCTTGGCTTGGTCTTGGTTTGAGAATCACTCCGGTGTTTCCACGCTTAGAAGTAGTAGTCTTCCAAGTGCCCAGTTTCCTGATTCGAAGAATCAAGGGTTCTCTTTTGTGCTTGTTTGAACCACCAAGACTGGCTGAAGTGACCAGTCGTTGGGTTGAAGCAACGAATACTTGACCACTAGTTAGTTTGCTTTTGTCTTCGTTGGAGACTTCTAACTTAACTTCAAAGTCATTGGTAGTTGTTTCGAGCTCCAATACATGTGTAGTGACTAGCATTTTAGATGAATCTAGCAACTTTGAAGGGTGGGATGGTAAGCAAGAAGGCATATTCTTCTGCAGAAATTAGCTGACTCAATTGCTCTATATATACCAAAAACTCCCTCAAATCTAAACTCTTATAGTTGTCTGATCTGATCTCGATTTGTGGTCTGCTGAAATTATACTTGCCTAATTCATGGCATTTCTACAAATGCCCCTAAATTCGGAACACTAAGGAAGAAGTTTCCATAGAGTTCCGAATTTCAATAATAGAGGTTACCCTCTTATAAAGATCAGAAAGTGATTGTTTAATCGGTTAGTGCCTCTATTGCATCTGAATAGCACATCATCAACACCACAACAGTTATTCCTGCATACTCAACTTTTTGCAACCTACCCTTTATCAGCAGCGGCTAAATGAAACGGTTTGTAAAACAGAACTGCTTCTACTATCAACGTCATAATGGATGAAACAGAGGAAAGAAATGAAGGCACAGTTGATAGGATGAAGAGAAGGGTTACTGTCACTGCTTTGCCCTTAAGTAGCAACTTGGGTGAAAAGGTAGAAAACACATTTGCGAGATTGGAACCGTACAAGATAACTAGATCGAAATCATCCAATTACTTTCTGTCGGTAACGGGATCGCCAGATTTGGCAGAGTGGGGTCTTTCAATTTCGACTTCCAATAAAGTACCACCAAAAGCTCAAGATCAAGCATTCATTACAGATGAAGAGCTTGGACAACCTATAGAAGCTACACCGCGTTTGCCACCATCTCTGGAACAACAAGTCAGTAGTTCATCAAGATCTCCTTCAGTTATACATCATAGAAAAGTATCTAATATTGACAGGTTCCTGAGAATAGATGAGATTTCTCCTTTGACTAATGAAAATTCAGCTGTTTCTGCTAAACCAGAAACTGAAAACGTAGAGTCTCCTTCTGAGGCAAAACAGGAATTGGATGAAGAACTTACATACCCATACAACAGTATTTTGACGCCAGTAGAGACAAACTATGCTACTAAAAATTATTCACTATACCATGAAGCAACAAGTGGAATTGAAGGTATGCATTCTGGTGGATCAAGCTCAGACCCATCAGAAGAGAGCAAAGGTTGTCTTCGTTGGATTAAATGGAATCACAAATGTTACTATGCTTTGTTAATAGTGATCATACTACTTCTACTCAGTGGGTTTATTCCTGCAGTGGTCATTCTAGCAAATGGAACGAAAAGTTCTGTCATGAGGTACTTCCAAAGTGAAAAGCTGAGGAATATGTTGTTGCCATTCTTATTAGACAAATATGGATACAACAACAGAACCAATCAAAATGCCGCCAGCAGCACAATGAAAGCTCTGATTGCAGGTATAAGCTTACCATATAGACAAGATAAAGAAATAGCTGCTCTATTGGATGATGCAGTCGAACCTCTTTTCTATGGGCTTGCGTATTCTCCTAGGGATGCGATGGAACCTAAATGTGGGTTAACTAAAAGAGATGTTATTCTTGACCTTGCAAAACTTGCAACAGTTACAACCAGGATACGGAACTATGGGATGCAATGTAACCAAAGTGAGTTGATTCTAGATTCTATTCAAAGCTTGAACTTGAATATGACATTGTCCATGGGAGTATGGATAGGTAGCAACGAAACAATAAACTCTCAACAGATGGAATCCATGAAGAAAGTCATAAAGAAGTATCCGCAGAACCTTTTGGATTCTGTATTCATAGGGAATGAAGTATTGTATCGCCAAGACAAAACTCCTCAACAGCTCTTGACATATATTACTATTGCAAAAGATTACATATCGGCATTAGGTTATAGAATTCCAGTGGGAACTTCAGAGATTGGGTCGTTATTCACTGAAGAAATATTACTGGCATGCGACGTAGTTGGGGCCAACATTCATCCCTTTTTCTCTGGTGACTCGGTGGTTAATGCCAGCAGTTGGACATTCGACTTCCTCAAGTATCAAATAGAACCACTCAATGTGAAAAACACTTCTATTATTATTACAGAAGTTGGTTGGCCAAGCAAGGGTGGAGGTTACCATAAAGCAATTGCAAGTATACCCAATCTTAAATTTTTGTTGAGCGAGTTTATTTGTGCAGCCAAACAGCAGGGCTTAGGTTACTATTTCTTTGAGGCTTTCGACGAACCATGGAAAAAGGTATTTCATTCAGGAAAGGATAAATGGGAAACCGAATGGGGCGTATTTAGTAAAAACCGGTTGAAGAAGGTGGATTTTACTAGTTTGGTATCTTGTTCGTAGCTATTATTTCTTGTATATTTGAAGAATTTGAACTAAAGTGTACAAAATGTATAGTTAAAATATTTTCATGATTCATTACACACTTCAATTACCGTTTGTATTATAGCTAAGCTATTTCCCAACTGATCTTCTTCTACCGAAATAAGAGTGAACAAATTGCAGTATAGATATGCTTTTTGCAGCATTTAACATACAGTGGCATGAGTGATAGCTCTCTTTAGCAGCAATTCTCAATTACTATAACTCGTAGGATGTATATCAAGCAGTCTCAAAAGTGCTTACATTGCAACATGTAGTAACAGATAAGGAACAGTGAAGAAGAATTGTGAAGAATCAGTAGTCAACTCTCTCACAAGCTACATCGGTATACTACATGACGACTAACTGTAGCGCTACCAAACTCCGCTACTTTTGATCACGTGATAAAAATAGCTGTTGATGTTAACCGAGGCCAAAATCTTTAAAAAAAGGCAACTTGTCCGAGTGGTTAAGGAGAAAGATTAGAAATCTTTTGGGCTTTGCCCGCGCAGGTTCGAATCCTGCAGTTGTCGTTATTTTTTTTGCAATTTCTGGGACATCTACGAATTGGAGGTCTTTCAACAATTTACATTTTGATTGCTTACAAGACATGATTGCAGATTTGTTCATTTATTTCATAATAACTGGTACAGTTGGGAGTATTAATATCTTAGGAGACAGATAAAAACAAAGTAAGAGCAATGCTATTCATGTCAATAATAAAGCGCCGATGACTGCAATGACAGCAGTCCAATAAGATCCAGAATTCAATGATGAAGCTGAATTTTTAGCAGTAGAAGCGAAGGATGCATTGGAAAAATTGGTAACGTTACCAGTGTGGACTGCATGATTGCTTGCAATATATCCAGCACCTACACCAGCACCAACACCAGCGCCATTATAACAATAGAAACCACGGCATCCATAGTAACCATTACTATAGTTTGGACGGTAACTAGATCTACCACCATTATAGTAGCCTGAAGAGTAACTAGAATAACCACTTCTTCCGCCAGTAGTTCCACCAGTAGTTCCACCAGTAGTTCCACCAGTAGTTCCACCAGTAGTTCCACCGGTAGTTCCACCAGTAGTTCCACCAGTAGAACCACCCTTTGTACCAGAACCAGAAGCTGGTAAAGCTCCAGTATTACCTACTGGTTGACCAAAGTAGTTTTCACCATTGCCTCCCTTAGTACCGGTACTGCCAGTTCCAGACCCTGTACCTCCATAAACACCAGATCCCGTACCACCCGTAGAACCACTAGAGCCAGAAGAACCACTAGACCCAGAGGTGCCACCAGTAGATCCACCAGAACCCGAGGACCCTGAAGAGCCAGAGGACCCAGAAGAGCCAGAAGAGCCAGAAGAGCCGGATGAACCTGAGGAACCAGAAGAACCAGAGGACCCAGAAGATCCAGAAGAGCCAGAAGAGCCGGATGAACCTGAGGAACCAGAAGAACCAGAAGAACCAGAAGAACCCGAGGAACCAGAAGAACCAGAAGAACCAGAAGAACCAGAAGAACCAGAAGAACCAGAAGAACCCGATGAGCCAGAGGAAGATCCACCCGAAGAGTGTCCACTGGAGGAACCTGATGAAGATCCACTTGAAGAGTGACTAGATCCACTGGAAGAGTGCCCACTGGAAGAGTGACTACTGGAAGAATGACTACTGGATGAGTGTCCTCCTTTTCTTCGTTCCAAGATTACAAACTTTTTACTTGTGTGTCCATCATCCACTATTTCTTCTTGATCGTCATCATCAACAGCATTGTCATCATCAACAGCATTGTCATCATCAACAGCATTGTCATCATCTACGACGTTGTCATCATCAACATTGTCTTCGTCCTCATTGTTGTCTTCCACCTCCTCCTCTTCATTGGTAGCATTTGCAGCCTCCTCCAACGAGAATGGAATCTCGGCCTGATTGCCAAGATTACTACTTTCACTCTTGGCAAGGGTTTTAATGTCATCTTCAGCCGTGGGGTTTAGTCCCTTTTTTATCACTAAACCATTCGCTACTCTGCTAGTAGCAGTCCATATCACTAATAATCGGAGTACCTTCATCTACCTAATGTACACACGAAGCGGTACAGACCAATTTTATTGATTTGCAACGAACGCACTTTAGGGCTTTATTTATAAATCTAAGCCAACTCCTAATCGCCTAAGCCAACTATATTCAAAAGAAAGAAAGATAACAATGATTATTTACAACTGCACTAACCAATAGAAACAAGAAACGCAGTGCAGGATTCTCCTCACCTGTTGCTATACATTGTACCTGAGAATACGAACTTTCACTGTATTTTGCAAGTTACAAAACCTTAATGTCAAAGCCTAAAGTATATTTAGATGGATCTACTATGAACCACACCGTATGCATCAGTCAGTTTCGAGTATCTGATTCCGCCTCCTTCCTACTTTCAGTAATTGCATGCTCAACACATGAATTTGCGGCGAATGCGCGTCATGGTTCCAGGGAGAAATATGAGCCTCGTCACGAGGAAATGGACGGTGGCTCTAAGGTACGAGGGTAGTAAGCAGCAGCGGTGTGTATGCGGAGATCGTGATGCGGGCACCAGTGACTAGTAGGGGATGAATTTATCAGTTGGATGCAAACCGATAATAGTCGGCCCTAACAGCAAAATATCCCGCAGTTGTAAACGTGCTGTCATGGAAAATGGCCCTTTCGTAACCCAAAGTAGCCTTCAGGAGCCGATGTAACATCTAGCCAGGCCTGGCGACCATTTCCACCTTCTATTCCCATCTCGCTAACAGTATTTCCCCACCATTCGAGTGGATGTGGATGATATTGTACCGTGAAGAAGATTAGAAGTGCACTGAAGGCCACTCCGGCTGAGAGGGCACTGGTAAGAATGTAATTGTACTTCTCCCACCATAAGAGATAGTTCCTCTTAACGTGGTACATGAAAAAATACGACAAATACAAGCCACCAGTGAAGTACAGGAGATTGTATGGGGCGTAGTCTAGAAAGCCCCCAATGATGACGGTGGGTTGGAAGTACCTCGTTAATAACTTGGGGCCATTATTCTTGAACCATACGCATGGTACAACCAATAATATCCCAAGTAGGAAACACCATTTCAAAACTGGGTAGATTCCGCTAAATACTTTTGCCGGGCCGATCTCTCCATATTGCACACTAGAATAGAAGAATGTATTGGCACCAGGACAACTGAACTTGTCCTTTTGATGACGGTCGCAGATGTCTGGTACATTTTCCATCTGCCAGTTTGCAATCAGCAATGCCACCATCACGCTGAGCAATGTAGACATCAATTGACCTCTGAAGATCGCCCGAGGGGGAACTTTGGCATAATGTGCTAATTTCTGATCAGTTATGTAGTTACTGGCTTGACTATCAATATTGTAACCGTAACTCTTCAAAGTTATCAATGCAAGTCCAGAGTTAGGAATAGCGTAACCTACAATCAACTCTACCAAAACATTCAACCCAAAGGAGAATCCAGTAACAGATGCAATAGCAGTTAATGGAATCAAAAATAGTAGATTAATTACGATTGTGAAGAAGATACCCCAAACAGGGGTTTCATTAGGGTAAAATATCACACACATCAATGCAAATGCTGTACTGGTGATTAAAATCACCATAAACCACCAATCAGGAACATCTTTATACTTGGACATCATCTTGCAATGAGGATCGTTGACATACCTTCCATATACATTTACGTATGGGTCAAACTTGAATGAGTCCCTTATTGACGTCCAAACGTTGATAAAACTTGCTTTCATGGAGTCCCATTCTGTGACGAAGTGGTAAAGAATGGCAAATGGATACAAACAGAAGTAAGCTCCATATAAGACCAAGTTCGCTGCACTGAAGTACGGTGGGCCAATCTCTCTGTATTTTTTGTCATCAAACACATTATCAGAAGTTAAAATGTCATGAATATTATAGTTCTCCCCCTTATTGTTGAATAATCTGTTTGAGTTGATTGGAATATAGCCTGTCCATTTGTTGTTCGTATAGTATACTAGTATTATTACGAAGAACCCCATGAAAGTGCCCAAGAAACGATTGGCGTACGTATAAAATGGAATAGTAAGACAGCCAGCTGCATCAAGTATATTCCAGTCAAATGTAGGCAATGGATTCAATCCTAACCCCACTCCAGAGCCAGTGACATTCACTAAATGTATATTATTGGGGCTGATCCATGTCGGCCAATTGAATTGTGATATCGCTTTAAAGAAGTATGCTGGAATCCAATTGTACACGAAACTGCCCATCAAGACGAGAAAGAAAAACGAGAACTGTGATATTCTCCAACCATAGGCAACGTTGTTAGCGTGTTTGTCATGCATTAATGCTCTATTTAAAGCAATAGTTGGTAGAATCGTTGGCCATAAAGCTTTACTGGGGTAAACACATACTTTCTTCATCAACAATGCGAACCCAAATCCAAGAAATTGGGTAGATAATGCAAGTAGGATCTGATATGTCCAAGTCACCCATTTTAAACCGTAAAATCTGTCTAGTTTCATGACAAATATGTTGTAGATCAGGTAAGGTGTTCCTGCTGAGCACAGGAAAATAATAGTGCTTAACATCATTTCCTTGAAAGTCCATGGTCCAGGATTCAACTCTATCGAGTAGCCTAGAAGATGGATGGTCTTATTCGGCATAAACCTTTCCCAAAGCTTGCCACTTGGCAATAGTAGAATTTGAACTGTATGTGAGCTCAACGATATACTGGGCATTCTGTGAACAAAGAAGTTGTTGACGATAGAACCTATCAAAGTCCAAAACAACCCAATAACATAAACTCTTAATGTCTCTACTGGAATAGATGGATCATCTATTGGATCTGTGATTGCTCTAATCTCGGGGTATGGTGAATGAAAATGTATAAGTGCAGCTTCCATTCGTATTTGGAGCTTCCAGTCAATAATCAGTAGATATACCTTGTTCTTGAAGTTTTCAGGAAAAGAGGCTTCGTCTTCCTTCATTTCGTTCATATCCACTTCACCCTGTACACTATCTGGATCATTTTCCTCCTCGTAGTCCAGAGGAATAACGGCCACCAATCGCTCCAATAGTCTGTAATCTTCATGCAAAAAGTTGACATCTCCTTTATGATCGACCAAGCTTTCTCTCACGATCTCGATTGCTTGCGGAATAGTCAACTCCATGATCTTGTCTATCATATATTTGGCATCTTCCGTGAGGTATATATCGTCAAGTGTGTGCGTATGTCCGAATTCGTCGTCACTAATCAACCCTAAGCGAACCAAGATCAATTGGATCTGATTAGTGGAAAGGTCCCATTTATTAAAGTCATTTCGCTGTGACGGCTCAGGTACCCCCTCGGTTGCAAAATCAGTAAGTTCTATGTACTGATTACGTCCGGGCCCCATATTAGTACTCTGACCCTTTATCACTTATGCAACGACCGATCTCTACACTTTCCTCTTCTATATATCTAATATCAAATTAGCCTGTGAGGTTAAAGTTGAGTGCGTATATTTTTTTCCATTTTCCGGGGTTGCATAAAATACACCTTTCTTTTTACGCGTTGAAAAATGAATCACTTTAGATAGTGGTTATTGACAGAAGGTAGTGGAAAGAAAGAGAACACAGTAAATTCATATAAACATATTTGAATATAGAGGATACACATCGTCATGAAGTATAAAACGTAGTAACGGGTAAAACCTTCATAAATCTCTCAAAATCTTACCGATCTCAATCAACTTCTCTTCGGTGTTTCTTAAACCAACTAGCCCCAAGTTGACAGGGGCACCTGCGAAAGACTCGGCTGAGTCGTAGGTCTCGTAAACAAACTTGTCCATGTCGTTCAATGGTTTGTAGCTGGCGTTGGGCTTGTCAAGAGTGGTGTCGATCTTACCGGCAGGGAAGACTAAGACGGGGTAGTCCAACAAGTTCCATTGAGCAGTGTAGCCCCAGTACTTAGCTGTTCTGTGCTTTGCAGCCACTCCAGGGAAAACTGGCGCAATGACAGCATCAAGTGCACCGCCTTCAGCATCGTTATAGGATAACCAATGCTTCAAGTATGCTTTTCTGTAAGCCTGCTTGGCCAAATTCCACTTCCAAATTTCATGAACACTTAATGGCTTGACTGCATCCTTCAGGAGGACCCAACTCGTCTGCTCACACATAGGCTCACCAGTAGCGGTCAAGGTAGCCTTAGTGTCAGCACCACCATCCTCAAAGTATAAACTGCTAATAATTTCCATAGCCTTATGGTGCTCGTAAGGCTTAAATTCAACAAGCTCTACGTTCATTAAGTTCAACAACTTTGATTCAACCTCCTTGAGTGCTCTTGCAATGGGTGGAAGTGGGGTAACAACTTCGTCAGTGTGCAAAATACCAATTCTAATCTTCTTGTAAAACTCTGGCTTCTTCCAGGGAATGGAAGTACACATGGGATCAACTAGCCATGGTTTAGAGTCGATGATAGCTTTCATTGTCAACTCCAACAAGTCCAAGGATCTAGTCAATGGCCCAGTTACTGAAAGAATCGACTCTGATCCGAGTTGACAAGAGAAGTAGTCAGAACAAGGCAATCTTCCAACAGTACTTCTCATCCCCCAAATACCATTGAATGCAGCTGGACATCTGATACTACCACCAATATCACTACCTAAACCGAAGGTGCTAGCATGAATACCATTAATAGCACCTTCTCCACCAGAGGATCCACCACTAGTCAAGTCACTGTTGAAAGGGTTGACCGTCCTACCATGCATATATGATTCACATTCAAGCATCATCAAAGATTGTGGATTTGTAGTCCTAACGAATGGGAATGCTCCATTTACCAACAAAGTCTTTACAATCTCAGCATCGTAATCAACAACTCTGTCCAAATAGCATAAGGACCCATGGGTAATTGGACGGTTCTTGAAAGGGATCATCTCCTTGATAGAATAGGGCAACCCAAAGAGTGGGAGTGTTTTGGACTCATCGTAGTTTGCATCCAAAGTCTTGGCAATAGCCATGGCCTCAACCGGCAAGAACTCATAGACGCAATTGACTAACTTCGAAGCAAAGAGAGCAGCATGGAAGTAGCTTTCCAATACTTCGAGTACAGAATAGGTTCCACGTTTCAACTCCTTCACCAATTCACCAGGGTCTTTTTCGGTAATCTCCTTAACTTTGTCAGGTAAGCTCTTAAGATAGACTTCTATTGGCACTTCAGCTGGTTTTCCGAAGTCAGTGACGGACTTTCCTCTAGCAGAAGGAAGAGAGTTAAACACTGCCAAAGTTTTTGGGTCTTCGAATGGGAAGATCTCCAATGTCTTCTTGACAGACTCTTCGTAGACGTCTACCGCCTTTTCAGCAAGTTCCTTCCAGTTTTCAGTCAACATTTTGTATGTTATAGTATGTTATAGGAATAAGTAATAGCGTTCGTACCTCTCTTAAAAGTAAGCAAGCATGCAGCTGTCTCAATTGCATGAAATTAAAGCAACACCGACAACTTATATAAAAAATACTGTCAACCGATAACGATGCGTAAACCGCTTCCTAATCTGGAACTGTTATCTTCCAATATTAATTCATCGCAAAGACGAGAAAAACGTAATGGGCGCAAAAAATTCTAGGCGAAGGTACCATTTGTGGAGGTGGTAAGGTTTTATTCTTGGCAGCCCCTAAGCTACAGATCCGGGGATGGAGAATTAGACCCATTTTTCTGAAAGTTTGTGTATTGGGTAACTTGTGGGGTTACTATCCCGCTTATAACTTCTTGATTTGTTGGCCAGAATTACTTGGCTATATACCTAAGGGGTAAGCATAAGTCCTATGCAAACTGGTTGATCAAAGCCCAGCTGAAAGAGAGTTCCGGCAAGAAAGGGAGCTTTGCGGTGAAATAAGCGTCGAAATAAGAGCAGGAGAGAGGAAAGAATGGCCGATTCAGCAGATCGATTCTGGAGATCCATCTAAGCGTTGGAAGCAAAGATCGCGTTGAGTTCTCCCTCTGTTTCAGGTTCACAACCGACGTACTTCTTTACCAACGCCTTATCCTTGAACATAAGCAACGTAGGTATGTGCGTGACAGCGAACTCCTCAACAATTCCGTCTATTTCTTTACTATCGTAATCTGCAACCTTGAAGAAATGAATATCTTCATACTTCTTATCAAGCTTTTCTAAAAGAGGAGCCATGACCCTACATGGGGCACATCTCTTCTCGGCCAGTAAGTTAATGACAACAAGACCCTTTTTGGTTAAGGCAAAATCAAATTCTGCTTGGTTGTGAACTAGTTCAACCATGGTAAATTTTCTCTAAAAGAGTCTTGGAGGTATTCAGTAATATGGTCGCTTCCAACTATCAGAAAATATTTTGCATTTTTATGTTGGCAATTATTCGAGTCGAGTGTTGGGATTTATATTACTTCCAAAAGAGAAAGGAAGCCACATGGTAAAACGGCTCTGAATTGATACACAATGAATTGTATTCAGAAAGGAAGCCACATGGTAAAACGGCTCTGAATTGATACACAATGAATTGTATTCCAATGACAGTAGTAGGCAATTCAGAGCCGTTTTACCATGTGGCTTCCTTTCTCTTTTGGAAGTAATATGTAGTAGGCAATTCTGGCCAATAAGAAGATACCATAGAAGTCAGAAGTGGAACGAACGCCCAAAATTTAAGGTTCAAAAGGTTCAAGGCGTACGATGCAATTACAAATCAACCAGGAAGATGATGACCTAGTACATACTGAAACAGGAGATAGCCACAATGCATATTCACTTATTCAAATGCAATCGGGTCGTGATGTCCGTCAAAGAAGTTCAATTTACGCTGATCAGATTCGATTTGAAGGTGAACACGTACCGGTTTACCGTGTCTTCAACTGTACTGATTACAAAAATCGATACCATGATCATTCGGTGCATGACCGTTCAGTATGCATAAGGAGATACCCCTAATCTACAATGTGCTAGCAAGGCAACCGTAAAGTTGCCACGCCCCACAGCTTTGTAATATGAAACGCAATGCGAGCAGATCAATCGACAATGGAACGTTGCAGTCCATTGTTCTGAAAGGCATGTGCATTTTCGCTATCCCGGGAGATAAAGGTTAGAGTAGGACAGCACAGCAAACCACCAAAAAACGAGCCAATAGGAACGCGCTATTCGTAATAAATTCCCAAATAGGAATCTAGGTTTTATTAGATGTGCCAATTCTGAAACCAAGAAAAAAGTACCCCCTCCAAAGTTTTTCGACTGCCGCTTTTGTAGAACCTTTCAGAGCAATTCCAACAATTCGGTGATCGACTTACTATCATTTTGCTTGACTTCTTTGATGACAATTAATTACTATAGCTTTAACCTACC
Organism: Scheffersomyces insectosa; assembly: GCA_030572575.1. NCBI lineage: Eukaryota > Fungi > Ascomycota > Pichiomycetes > Serinales > Debaryomycetaceae > Scheffersomyces > Scheffersomyces insectosa. The sequence continues at coordinate 26,929 of JAJMAO010000086.1, forward strand.
ACTTTATCTTCACCCGGAGTTGAAGATTTCATGAAAGATGATGTGCATAATTGATGACTGGTCTCGGTCGAAATCCATTTTGGGCAATAGTTCCGCACGTTGTTACTCACTTTCGGGTTCTATATTTGGCATTGTTCTGGATGCGAAAGATTTTGGCAAGGCTTAACACACAAGGGTACAACCCCCACTTTGGTTCCAGATTACTCTATGACTCATCACAATATAGGAGCAGAAAGAAAAGAGATACGCTTTCGATATTTTCATGACACGGGTCTCCGGTCGTATGACCCACCAAATTGGGAATGGGTGCAACGCTTGCAAAAAACTTTTCACTTACACGGTTTTTGCCTCTACTGCCAAAGTGTATAAATATTAGACTGTTTATACCCTAAATATGTTAGTTTTGAATTTTCAACTATCATCCAACAATGCAAATCTCATACTTCATTGTAACTGCGCTTCAATTGGCAGCAATTGCCAATGCCTTGCAAACAGCTCCAAATGACTCCAATAAAAACAATGAGGCTGTTCAACGAATGTTAGCAACCAACCAATCAGGCGGCGAGCCCGGAAATGGCCCAGAGGCTGTTGACCCTCGTTTGAGACCTGATCCTGCTGCTCCAGCTGTTTCTGATACTGAAACTGAAACAGCTTCTACTTTAACCTCAACTGCGACCTCAAATCTGACTGCAAATTCCGTGCATCCTACTTCCACTTCAAACGATGCCAGCTCTAGAATAAATAGAGCTGGATATTTTGTTGTGGCGATGGCGGCTCTATCTAATTTGTTGTAAGGCCCTTTATGAGATCATAAACACCCTTCCTTTAATGAACTTTTTTAATGAAATGACTGTATAGTTACGAATTTCTGAGATACGACCAATTAACTATCACACTTAGTACACCTTGGGTAACACCAGAGGTAATACCATCTGAACGAATTGGACTGCTATCCGATAATACATCTGCTAGATTATTTATCACACGTATGAAATTAGAAATATACATCTTTAATAGGAACTTGCTTGTAGTATTTGTAAGTAGATTTTCAGCTTTTAGATTTCCTTCACTGAAAACCTTCCATGAACCTATTCTAAAAATTTTGACATTTCAACTCCTAGTGGAGCCCCATAAGGTGTAAGACCTTATTGGTCACATAGATCAATTGGTTCGTCCGAAGGGACATAGTCTTTCTTTGTAATCATTGTGTTCTTGGGGCTTATTCAGCCTTCTATGTATAGCCTGCAGGAAATTTGCAAATTAGATAACTCATACTTACTCACCACCGAGCCAGGCATTGTGTTAGCCTCTCACAGCGAAACCACTGGTGCGACAAAATCAAAATCAATTCCAGCAGATAACCGCCTCAATATACATGATGAATTCAGTCGAAAAGGGTACCTGTGGTCGTAAAATTGTCACTCGGCATCTTAACCATATACACGTCTCCACATTCTAAAGCCATACGATTTTAGTCTCTCTGTATCCAATGTCGGATCAAGTGACCTCACGGCATGGATTAGGACAGTCCATGGCATGCCGTCTACTGCTGCAACATGAAAAATTTTATTCTCCGTTGTTTTATCTAATGCAGTGGTATTTACAACTCGAAAATATTTCTTGACCTAATCAGTTAAGACATCACACTACCTTAAAGTCCCAAAGTGGTTGCTCTTTGCACCAAGGAGGTTCTGGATTCGTCAAAATGAGAATCAATTTGCAGGCATTACAACAGCTGTGTAAAGGATATTTCGTCCTAATGCAGGAGAAGTCTATGAAATTGGCACTATACGACGATCTCCATGCAGTGCATAACCTTCCTTGTAGCAATATACCAATCGCCTTGTGAAATATGCCTCAGGCCCACACTCCTGTCGAAATTTAGCCGGGAGACTGTTAAGGAATGGAATAGGATAAAATATCGTGCAGAGTATAAAAAGAAGAGCAATTCCTGAATTTTACTGTGGTGCCACTGGTATTTTGTGTCTAGTCCACTTTCTAATTATCAGCAAAAATGAAGTTCCAAGCTACTATCGTCTCTCTCTTCGCAGCCTCTGCTATGGCCGTCCGTGTCGAGCAAGCTTTACTTAACACCGACAACATGGTTGTCATCCAAGAAGAAGCTGGTGCCGTTGAGTTCCCAGAAATCGTCTATTTCGATGAGGAGGAAATCATGAAGAAGACCTCTTCTGCCACCAAGTCCGCTAAGAAGACAGTGAGTTCTTCTGCCACTTCTTCCGCTAAGAAGTCCAAGACCACTTCTGTTCCAGAGTCCTCTTCCACCAAGAGCTCTAGCAAGTCTCACTCCCACACTGCTTCTGTCACCAAGACTGGTGCTGCTGTCCGTGTCGAGGCCATCGCTGCTGCTCCATTGGCCTTGCTTGCTGGTTTGCTTCTCTAAGCAGGCCCACATGCGACCCACTAAGAACGGACGCTTGATTGGATTTTATTCTATTTCTAGTTTTATAAAAGCTCATTATTTTTAATTTACATCTATTTATCCGAATTTCTTCGCATACACTGTAGTCCTACAATTGACCCCGACCCTTGCACCCTAACGCTGCTACATGCCCACAAACGTACCTAGTTCTCGGTCCAGCTTCTGCCCTTTTCTCTCATAGATTTTGAGCCATAGTCCCGATGACCAAAAAATCCCTAGAGGAAGCCCAACGCGTGCGCATTGATATTTTTTCCTACCAAAAAGAATTTGCTGTATAAAATCAGAGCGTGGGCATGGAACTCGTGCAATAACTCAGGAGATGGATTAAGGGATGACATTAACACAAACACAGGTGGGAGAACCGAGCCTCCGGCCAGTTCGTTTAGGGGACGAGGGTCATCTTAGTAGTGGGGTTTCAAGGTAGATTTGACGGACAAAGAACAACTTATTGCCTTTTGCAACCGTTTTGATGTCATGCTACTTATGGTTGCTAGGTATAGTACGTTGCTAATGCAATGGACAGTTGCTCTTCGTGGGGGAATGATTCAAAAAGGAAACTCACACCCCTGAGACCTGAGCAAGCAGTAAGACAAGATGAGAATGCAGCCAAAGGAAAAGCACGTGATGAGAGTAGTCTCCTATATTGGAGTTACTGCGGTACGGATGTTAATACCGGTAGCTACCTCTCGTTTCAGGATTTCCTTCTTTTGCAGTTGAGCCAAGTGTATGGTCTACTCTGTCGATGGGACTGTAACATGCATTGTAACTAACGAACTATGTAGTAAATGTATCGCAAGTTTGGAATATTAGCGGCCTGCGGAAATTGTGACCGTATTTTCAACTTTTTCAAAAAATCAATAAATATTCATGGTCGACTAATCAGTCTTTACACTTCTAGTCTCCCTCTTCCGACGGTCAGTCTCCCACCTCCGACGTTCAGTCTCCCACTTCCGACGTTCAGTCATACCCTGTGCAAATTTTAATACAGACCACAGGCATTGCAAGAGGTCAATGATGATATTAACCCACAGAATTTCTTTGTTTTCAGTTACGGCCATCGTCTGATAGTGGGAAAACACCTCTATTCCGTGGTCGAGTGTAGCATACCCGTTTGCGAATAATTCAACGAAATAATTGACCTTGTTCACCTCCAAAGGATTCTGGTTCCCAATGACTTTCCACAATAGGACTAAAATGATAGCAAGATACGACCGCTGGGAGAAATAAGTCACCAATTCCTCTACAAAGGTATTCTTGAAAATCGCATCTTTGATAGGCAAATACCTCAAGAAACGGACGGCCACATAAAAGAAAATATTAAACGAAAGAATGGATTGGAGAAGGCCAAACATCTTTAGAGAAAGCGTACAATGAATAATTCTGTAACACATTTATCCATTGTTTGGGCTTCCTTTGCATTTATAGTCAGCAAACACGAGCAGCAACCAGGCACTTTTGGTTGCCATGGCATGTTGCTATTGGCGCGGAGAACACAACCGGTGGTTTGCAGCTGTTGATGGAGGGGAAGAGATTATGGTAGAGCAATCGCAAATAGGAACGTCTCTCTGAAGAGAGTCACACGCAGTTTATCTATTTGTTTGCTACTAGCGGAGGGGAGGGATATTTTCTGAAGGAGAAGGCTGCAAATCTCTTAAGCCATACTTTTCAAGATTCGTGCCGATAAGCGAATTTTGTACATCTTACCTCATGTTTTGAGATGTACGTGAAATTTGCCTATGGCCCGATTAGAGTGGTCTAGGAAGTTTCGGCGAAAGGATAAACTACAACGAAAAAGAAAGCTTTTGGAAGACCCTTGAAAGAACCACAAGCCGTGCGAAGGGTGACAGCAGCTTTTACAGAATTCACCCTACCCTTAGCCATATTATCATATACGTAGAAATATCTCTTTCCTATCTCTTCTCATCTCATAGTTAAGATAGTTGCATTCACTTCATTTGGTAACAACTAGTGGATATCTCCTCCTGAGCGCATTTTATTGCAATCTACTATTATTACTACAGCCAAGATATGGCAATAAATAACACTCATGAAGAAAGAACAAGACCAAAGCCTACGGCACACCATTCAATAACTACGCCACTTAGTAACTGCAATAGGTTTCACAATTCGATTGATCCAAATAGTAACTACACTAAACCTACCTCATACGGCTTTACACGGCTATGCATACAGTACACAGCACTAACCATAAACACACTCACCTCTCACTTCTCACCTCTCTCCTATCACCACTCACCACTCTCACCTCCAGCATGAAATAACACCGGCCCTGAGATAACGTGATCACCAAAAACATCCAAGCCCACACACACCCCCTACGGTATCTCACACCGTCACACACTCTCTCATACTCTCACGCCCTCCCCATGCACTCCGTCTCTTTCCGCCGGACCGCTAATGGCGGCCCCCAATTTTTCACTTTTTCAATGTTATCCTGTGTCGTAGCATTATGATTCATCCTTCGAGTCTTCTCTCCACTAACCATAAATATAGACAGTCCACCAGTTAAAAGTTCGACTTGGAAGTGCCAGCAGAGTCGTAGTCATTTGTCGCCATTAATACTCGCAAGAATGTTCAGACAAGCAGCTTTGCGCCGTTCTCAGGCCATCTCTTCCCAGACTCAGACGCTTAGATTGAAGTCTAGCTCCACCTCAGCATTAGCATACAAGACATTACACCGTAACCAGAAAAGACCACCTTTACCAACGTTAGAAACGCCAAACTGGTCCGCCGACGCCGCCGTTTCGTCCATTTTGTACGAAACGCCAGTTCCTTCAAGAGCCCCAAGAAAGCAGCATGTGTTGAACTGCTTGGTTCAGAACGAGCCAGGTGTATTGAGTTCCGTTTCCGGAACCTTGGCCGCTAGAGGCTTCAACATCGACTCGTTGGTCGTCTGCAACACCGAGGTCAAAGACTTGTCCCGTATGACCATCGTCTTGGCTGGTCAAGACGCCGTTGTGGAACAGGCCAGAAGACAAATCGAGGACTTGGTCCCAGTGTACGCTGTTTTGGACTACACCAACGCCGAAATCATCAAGCGTGAGTTGTTATTAGCCAGAGTCTCTTTGTTGGGTCCTGAGTACTTCCAGGAGTTGATCGCTACCCACAAATTTCATATTAACGACGGTGCTGCCATTCCGGACTTGTCTGCTACTGAATCGGCTTTCCATCCTAACAACTTGGCTCCATCGGAAGCTTTGAGACAAAAACATGTCCATTTGGAACACATTTCTACCATCACCCAGCAGTTCGGAGGTAGAATTGTCGACATTTCCGACAGAAACGTCGTCGTTGAGTTGAGTGCAAAGCCTTCCAGAGTTACATCTTTCGTTCAGTTGTTGCATCCATTCGGTATCTTGGAGCTTGCTAGATCTGGTATGATGGCATTGCCAAGAACCCCGTTAGACTCTGCTATTGAAGAGGAAGAGCCTATTGCAGCTGCTGACATCGTCGATGCTTCTCAATTGCCTCCTGGTTAAACTATTCCATTGAACATACGTCCATTGAAAAAAGGTTGTTATGAGGAACGAATTAATTAGCGAAGATGAAAGGCAGTATGCAATCAGCTTGATCAGTGTTTTACTATCCGTATAATGTACATAAATGTGGAAGCGTGATTTTACTCATATAAGCCTATAAATATATATCCACTAACACAGCAAGAGCCAATGTAGTACACCTAGCAGAGCATATTACATATTTTGCACATCCAGGAAATACAATAGAAGAAAACAACTAGATGATCTGGAACTCCAATTCCTGCTCAAACCAGGAGACCAATTCTTTCTCGTATTAATGTAACTTTCTCTCTTGACTTGCTATCCAAAGGAACATGTTTAAAGCCGACATCCACTAATTAGGGCCCTAAACAACCAGCATTGGATCCCCCAAACATGGCTGTGAAAATCCAACAAATGCCGTTATTGCCGACGGACTGCGAGAGGCAGAGTAGCATTGTTATGTAGACGGGGTCTTTTGGGCCATTGTTTAACACCGTAAAGGCTAAAAAGCTCGAATGCTGTAGGTGAACCTATTCGTCTCCGAGCGGTTTGTTCCACGGATATCACAGTGGTACCACACTCTTCACACCTTTATTCTGAGGTACCTCAGAGTACTTCAGCCAATTGCAGCAATCGGTTCTGTTCCTCTTTCTCCCTTTTGATTCCTGATATGTGAGGAAATTTAAACAAGCATCAATGGCATAAATAATAAAAAACAACCTTTATAATATTAATGAATAATAATATTACCATTGCTATTGGAGTTAGCACTAATCATAATTTTAATTACCATATACCACCCAAACCAATATTTCCCTGAATTCGCTTATATCCGCTCAAATGTAACCACGGAAACATGCAAAGACGGCAGCAATCGCCTCTATGTGTGGAAAACATCTGGCAAGCGCTTCCAAGCACCACTTTTTACCCCAATTGCACCGGTGGTGATATGGCCCATAACCCCAGAAATACCACAAACGCACACCATCAACCGTACGCCATGCATGGACCACTCACTAGAACTCCGCTATAGCTGTTGCTGTGAAATTGGTTCACCAACCACTGTTGACGACTGCAGCCATTTGAACTATAAAGCTTAATTGTCCATTCCAGGAACTAATGGCATTGCTCAGCCAATTCCAGCTTAAGCTTTTCGCCTGATCCATACAGAACTACATTCGTTTTTCAGTCTGGCCCAACCTGGATATCCTGAACAGAAGCAATGCAAATGCTAAAACGACGGAATGCCTAACGAATAGCTGTGGGCAAGGAACTCGGATCCAGTTGTTTTTGATGATAGTTGTTGATTGGCCGGTTCCCCTATTTTGTTTCAAAAATGGTGCACCATTGATCGTCATTGTCTCAAATATAAATGCCACCAACATATGCAATGGCGCTAATGTCACCACAGATATGAGGGATATCATGTACCAAAGAGCCCCACACGGTCTAACTAGAGCTGAATCGTACCACACACCTGTCCTGGTAATTATCCCTGCATGCTACTGATAACGGCTGGTGATAAGGCTAGGAGAAGTCGTCTTGTTCCCGTTGCCGATTCAATTGCTGTTGGGGAATGCAATGGAAATGTGCCATCCAGTGGCGATGTAACGTTCCAATTGAACTGGCAAAACGTGCCTTTTTTGACACATTGTCCGGTGCTTTTGTATCTCACTACGATCGTGTTCCATCGGCTATTGGATCACACTCTACATCTGGTTTCTTTCTTAGTGCTGTTCTTACCTCTTGCCTCGCTTGTCACCACTCCTTTGCAAATCTCATTCGTGCACACAGCATACTGTAGGTACATGTTGTGTGCTTTGTCCAGTGCATGGTTTGGAAATGATCGACACCATTCTCGTAATACTGAACAATGGGCGACTGTATGGATATCCGTCGTATGGGGAGGAGGTTTCCCAATGCGTCCAGGGGCTTCGTAAAATCAGCAACAGGATGTGGTTTGGTGGGGATGGTTGCAGTGGGTTGGGGGCGGATATGGGACTAACTGGGACATTTCAGGTAGTCTGGTCTAGTTAGAGGAGGAGAATATTATTGTGATGATGTACATCATGTATCATTATTATTGTTGCATTGTTGTAATTACTAACCATAAATAATTTTCATTGTGGGAGTTACTATTAATATCGTTATTGTTGGAGTGGGTGTTGGCTTAGGCTTCGAGACATTGGACGCCGTGGTTGCTGTAGCAGCCCCACCAACAGCCTATTGTTTATTTTCTCTACGGGCTATTTAGTGAATGTGATCTCTAGACAAAGGACTCCCCCATCCAGGTGGCCCGAGACAGTGCCACAGGCGGATCTAGTCATTGTGCTGGCAATGGTGATTTCCGGATCCCATGAAAACTCGTCCTCCAAACAATCTGGCCAGAGTTTGACTTGTGGTCCCTGGATTTAGTCCTTCCATAGGGTTCACAATTCTGGACTCTAATTGGTAATTTGGCGACGTGCTGGTGCCGACGCTGGTTTTCGACCCGCTGTAGCCTTACGTCGTTAGCGGCTAAATCGGTAGGTGGTCGCCTGTAATCAGTCGTAACTTTGACCCTAGCACTATTGTTCGTGGCTGTATTCTCGAATTTGCTGCGTTATATGTGGGTGTACGGGGTTCTTGGCCTTCTGCATCTGCCAATTGTAATTACAGTTACAAAACTAAAATAGAACCGACCATTTCCCCAAGAATTTTTTTGGTTCGGTGACTGAAGGAATACCGTTCCTGTAATATTCGTATTATAATTAATATTGTTCGTATTGTAGCGGAGACTGGATTATTTGCGTTATTCGTTGGTGCCTACATTATTTCTTGAGGTTATTGTTGTCGACGTCCTCTTCCTATTGGTGCTGAACCACTATCCTGGCACCGTCCCTATACTACTATTAATTATTAATATTTTATTACTATTGGTCTTGGAGCTATTGGTACTCTAATTATTATTAATATTATTATTATTATTCGAATAATTGACTATTATTATTCGTACTGTTTCTTCCTCGCCGTATTTCTTCATCTTCTGTCTATCTTCTTCCTGTTGCTAGTGCCTGTCATTATTTCGTTTCACCCGTATTCTTCTTCGTGGAACCTGTCGTTTCGCCGCATTCGTGTTATTTCATTTCCCGGTGAAATTTACCTCTAGCTGCTACTGATCCACTAAGCTACCGTACACTGGTATATTTTTTCACTATTCGTGGAGCTCTTCCATTCTTGTTGTTGATTCCACCAGCTGTGAAACGCTTTCTTCCCTACCAGCTCGATCTTGAACACGCGGATCTACCAACCACCACCACTTGACGGTCCTCCGCAATCACCCTTCACTCACGCATACACACTCACGGTCTTATCCCCAGATCACCAAAGACTGACCATGGACGGCTCTGTCAAAAACGAATTGGTCGATGGCTCGAAACAACAGCCCAAGTTGTCCCAACAGCACATCCAACCAGGCTCGGGAGCAGACCAACAGCAACAGCAGCGATTGCATCAACAGCAGTCTCAACAGCCTCATCACCCCCAGTACATGCCCCCTAATCCGTACTACAGCATGAACCCCAATTACTACCAGCCTTTGGGCCCATCTGGCCCACCACAGCTACAACAGCCTCCTCCTCCGCCTCAACAGGCTTCTGCTTTCTACACTCAGTCCCAGGCTTCAGGCTCAACCCAGTACTACCAACAACCAAGACCACTGCCCCCAGGAGGTGCTAACGGCCATCTACAAGGGCTTCAACAGCAAGTTCCTAACCAACAGCTTCAGCCTCCTCCACCGCCTCCGCAGCAGATACCAATACAGAACATGGTGCCGCCAGGTCAGCCCATGTATACTAACCCTCAGCAGCCCGTAAATGTAGACCATATCAACCCCCAGTCTCGAAAGAGACTGCTTCCACCAACGGGACCATCGTCTCGTATGTCGGCCACTTACCCAAGAAAGAGAGCATTGACGGCGTGTGATACTTGCCGGTTGAAGAAGATCAAGTGTGACAATGTCAGACCTCGCTGTGGTTCGTGTATGAAGAACGGGAATACCAATTGTCACTATCGTACCGACGACCAACAGAAAGACTACTCCAGCTATGATCCTGCTTCGCTCAACATCCTCACCAAGTTGGACGTGATCTTGAAGGACTTGCGAGACATCAAGAGCCTCAATGGAATCGAGTCTAGCAGCCCCGAGGAGAGCAGCAAAAGAAGAAGGCATTCTACTATCAAAGGTTCGGCAGACTTCCACTTCGATAACTGCTTCTGGGACATGTCGATAACGTCGATCTTGAAGTGGAATTACTTCACCCAGTGCTTTGGAGACACACCGGCAGATACCGAAGCTGTGACAAATACTCTCGTCAAGGAGTATAACAGATCGAGCGTTGGGGCGCCGGAAACTAAGACGTTGGAGGAACGGTTGCAAGTAACGAAGTGGCTAGAGACATTGATAAGCAAGAACTTTTCTAGCATCGTCAATTCGTTCTTCGTGAACTGCCATTCCAAGATCCCAGTATTGGACACCTTGGAGCTCTTTGAGTCATTCGAGATTCACAGGTGCTTGACATCCCATTTTAAGGAGTTCCGCTTCACCAGATTGTTGGAGATATTTGACCTGGAAAATACCGATCCAGACTATCTACCAGCTGAGGTTGTGGAAGCGCTCACCGCTCAGCACGTAGAAATAACTCCATTCCGCCGGAAAGCATTCAGAACCCTCTGTAAATCGGTTCCAGTGATTCTCATCATTTGTGCCTTAGGAATATTCTCCACCCCGGTTCAATTGGACAACTTGTCCAGATTTGACCGTTCTATAGATGAGAGAAATAGTTTAGAAATTGGGTGTCTTTCAGACCCTGCTGCATTAGAAGGCGGGGGATTGGAAAACTTACCAAAGAATAGACTTGAGATCGCCAATACCATCGTCAAGTATGCCGAGTTCTTGTCAACAGTTTACCCCTTTACTATTGTCCAAAGCTCCTTACGGAATGTTGAGTACTATCTCCTTCTCAGTCAGTACTATTTGTATACTATGACACCACTCTTGGCGTATAGAAGCATCTCCACAGCATGCCAGAACATGATGTATTATATCACAATGGGCGGAGAGTATTCTTTTAGCGCTTCGAAGAAAGAGACGGTTGACCGTCTTTTCTGGTCTTGCTTGAAGTTGGAGTGTGAATTAAGAGTAGAATTATCTCCTTATGTTCCTCTTTCGGGGATTACACAGATCAGTCCTCCAACTTCATTTCCAAAAATCCCCGATCCCATGACAGAGGAGGTCAAACTTTCTCATAGTGAAGCTTGTATTAAGCTCGCCAACAAATACGATGATGAACATTCGTGGTACTACTTCCTCACAGAGATTGCTGTCAGGAAAGTAGACAATAAAATGTTTGATGAGATTTATTCATATGACAGCACAATCAGCAAGCTCTGGGATCAGGTCAGTTTCTCACAAGAAGGTGTTTGGATTATGTTTATAAAATACCTCAACCAATACAATGGTATCATTAACTCCTTGAGCCCTCAGATAAGAAACTTTGTGTTACAAGAAATAAATGTGGAGCAAATTCACAGAAGGATGAAGAAAAAGTACGAGAAGAAGCAACTGAACTTGAGCAATGACAATGACATATTTGATAACTTGGATGATTTCCTCATTGACGATGATCTTTTGATTCGTGCCCAATCTGAGACTATTATGTTTATCAAGACTAGAATTATCACGTCGAAGTTGCTCTTATTCCGTCCTATCATTTACTTAATACTTGAAAATCGTATTCCAATTACAGAGATTATGGAAGCTGCATTGTCTGTCATGAGTTCCCAAGTCAACATCACCTCTGTATCCTTGAATGACTTGAATTCCATGGAGTCACCAGAGTCATCTGCTGGTTCAACTTCAAACGTATTTTCTGGCGACACTAATCCTTCTGAAATAGACATGGAAATGGATTATTTCAATTTGATTAATGCCCCATTATTCTACCAGAGGCAATATCCTGATGAAGATTTCACTAACATTATCGAGTATTCCAACAAGGACAGTAACTCTGGTATTCCAGAAGATGATGTTGACGAGGAAAATAATTTCAAATTGAAGAGTGTTCCTTTGGCAAGGTCCCGAATCTTAAGAATCTTCATACAGAACTTGATATCGTTGCCGAAGTTAAATATTCCTAAATTGGGGGCTCATAGACACCCGGGCCTGTGGTACTATTTGCGTAATTTATTCATTGGAAATGTGTTCCAATTTCTTTTGTTGAATAAAATGCAAGAGATGTTGCAGTTGGCCAGCAGTGACGATGGCATAAAAGCTTTCATTGCTCAGGTCCCAGAAATCTCGTCGGTGAACGAAGTGATGGAAATGTTCAATTTGGTCCTCAACAAGAGTGACATCATAGCAGGATTCGAACACTCCTTGATACTTTTCGAGTACTGGAAGGACGAGATCAGAGATTGCGAAATATATTACAATTATATCAAAAGATGCATAGAAAAATTAGAAGTCGGATTGAATCCTGAGAAAAATTGATGTACCATAGTTACCACTATTTATATGTTCATATATATATTCCATTCAATTTCATGTATTAGTATTGTTTCATCCTACACGTAGTCCCCTTTACTGAAGAGGGTAATATATGCCCCAATGTGATTGTCGGCACTTCATCTCGCATTATTACATGAGTTATAGAATTCCTATAGTCTAGTTTCGTATTGCATACTGCGGCGCAGCCATTGCCATGTGTCAAAGGGTATAAAAGTTTAAATTCTATATTTACTATACAACACACAACAAACTGCTCGCCAAACACATAAAATCAAGCACACTGGTGTTACAATATAATAAATTGCTGCAAAAACTGCAGCTACAGGATCATCAGTGATAATGTACCTTCCTCCAGAACAGAAATTTTATCAGATCGGTTTTTGGGTGTGAAATTTTCCACACTACTGATTTTGGTAGCGTCTCCGAGATCGCAATTATCCGGGAATTTGCACCTAAGAATATAACATCGGATTATTTCAATGCTGACAATTCTTTCTTGATTTCACCAGAAAGCAGTCAAATACACGGTTTTGGCTCGAAGAATGGGATTGGAGGATTTTCGGACTTAGTGTGAACTTTAAACCTCTTTCAAAGCATCCGTAACAGTGAAATTCAGTGCTGCGAGATAGCCCGAACAACGCAATGAGTAAAGACAAAGCACCAGTGGATAATGACTGGCACAACTGTGACTATGAAATAAAAGAACAGGACCGATATTTACCTATTGCCAATGGTATGTTTTTATTTTGATTGTGCCTCCCATCAGGGGTGAGTTATTGCTACATTCGAGTATCTAACGATTTTTAGTGGGTCGAGTAATGAAGAAGGCCCTTCCACAGCACGCTAAGCTCTCTAAAGAATCCAAAGAATGCGTACAAGAGTGTGTTTCCGAGTTTATTTCATTCATAACAAGTCAAGCGGCAGATAAGTGCAAACTAGAAAAGAGAAAGACCCTCAATGGTGAAGATATTCTTTGGTCAATGTTCATTCTCGGTTTTGAAAACTATGCAGAAACATTAAAAATATACTTAGCGAAGTACAGACAAGTATGTATGATTAACGGAAGATAAGCAAAAGCAAGAGTACTAACAATTCCTCAAGTTTGAACAATCGGAAGCCATGTCAAAGCCCCCAAAGAAGAAAAGAAAGAGAAAGAAGCCCACCAAGCTGGTTATGCTGGATAATGTTGAGGTAGACAATACAGATAAATTCCTAGAGGGAAGAGACTACGACGATTACCATGACAGTGAATTGGATGAAGAATTGGATTCAAATTACACAAGAACTTCAAACGAGAGCTCTCCACAATTTCTCGACGACATCGACTTAGAACCAGAGAACCCAAAGCTCGAATCCATAAACATTATTCAAGAACTGGAGAGCCAAGCGAGATTTAGTCAGTCCATTCTGAATTTCTTGACCTTCAACATGGAGCCGGCTCCGAGCAGCACCAATATATTACAAGAAGACGAAGTCTATATTGCAGTTCCTCCCGAGCTGAAGGAACAAGTTCTGTCGGACGGTCGATTCTACTACGACAGACCAGAGTAACATAAATTCCGAAATGGTACAGGAATTATACTAGAATGAGCAAGCATGGTTTCCAAAATGGCAATGACAATACATAGAGTGTCGGTTCCATACCAGAGTTCTGGAACGACTTTTAGGCGCAAAGTTGCAAAATTGCGTGGAGGTGAAAAATTTTAATAGAGTATGTAGAACAATAATACGACAATAGAGAATGAGAGACGTGACACGAAACCGATATTCCAGAATGTACTGGGAAGCTTCGGGTGGAGCGCAACCGATAGTCTCTGGGCACGGCGATACATTTGCATCTAAGTCGAAAATTCCATGAACTATGACGTTTCGGAGGTTCCATTCTCCGCAGCCAGTCCAAGCGTAGAATGTAGGTGTTACTGGCCTGTTCCATTGACAGTCGTTTTGCGACACACCACTAACAATGCCTCTACACGTCTTTCCATTCCCCAACCTCTTACTCTCTACCACCTCGAACCCGTTCCCGACTGTGGAGACTCCATCCGTCGCCAACTGGGACTCCCAAGGCACCGATGGTGGCTGCCACCTTCGAAACCTTCATAATATTGCCTAATCAGGAAACAACCATGTACCTTAAATACGCGACGACGCCCACAATGTACGGTTACAATCTGGGATAAAAATATCCATCTGTCGATTTCGAGCTGCCACATCAACGATATGTAGACCGACGGTGCAACAGCAAGACGCCAACTTGAGAACGAAGACGCTTTTCAATTGCAATTTGGACGTGTTTCGCCATCTCGCTGGTGGCTTCGATGGTTCCACTGCGAATTGCAAAATTTCACTTGCGCCAGCAACCACGTAGACCATACGGAACACCCCCATTCTCTCCCATATCCGCTTCTTTTTCCGTCTCTTTCCCAGAACGCTTGCAACTCCCTCCCAGAACTCTCCCCAGAATACCAGATCCAAATGCCCCCTTTCGCACCGGATTATCCCAGTACCCCCCTTACAAGGGATATGCCATCTTCTCTGCCATCGCTGCACAATCCAGTTTCTACGGTGCAGTGACTTTTGGGCAGCGCACACGACCTCCCTTTTAGTTTAGTGAGGCCTCTCTTTTAAACCAGTTTTTGGAAGGTTGATGACAGTGGTGTGGAGTTGGTATCACAGCATTCACACCGCTAATCGTCGTGGATCCGAGCAAGAAACCAGTTGGTAGTGTAGAACAGTACCACTCGAGAGTATCGCCAGCGCAGCGCCGTCCCACTCCCCGCCGTTGACCCAGAATCTGGCTACCGCCGAAGTGCTGCTCAGTAGACACAGATCACAAGAAACAGCCGCAGCAGACCACAGAGAAAGCGCCCAAGAGCCGACAAAAGCCATGATCAAATCGTTTCGAAGAAGCAAGAGACAGTCGTCGACGTCAACATCGTCGCCCAAACACCTGATTTCGCGAGTTTCGTCGTTGTCCAACGCTCAAGGAATCGATATAGAGAAAGTCCTCCAGTCGCCAAAGAAGGTGATCAAAGCATTGTACGACTACGACCCACAAGGACCTGGAGAATTGAAATTCAAGAAGGGTGACTTCTTCCATGTGTTGACAGACGACACCGATAACGACAACAACGACAATTCCAATGGCTGGTACGAGGCCACAAACCCAATGACACATGCTAAGGGAATGGTGCCTATCAGCTACTTCGAAGTATTCAACAGAAACAGACCGTTGACATCGGACTCTCCGCCTTCGGCCAACACCAGCACAATGTCACAACCAGAAAACCTGCGTAATTCGAGCCAATCGCTCTATGCTGTGACGTTGTACGAGTTCCAAGCGGAAAGAGAAGATGAGTTGGACATAGAAGCGGGAGAAAACTTGATCATATGTGCTCACCATGATTACGAATGGTTCATAGCCAAGCCAATCAACAGACTAGGAGGTCCGGGCTTAGTGCCGATCTCCTATGTGAAGATCATTGACCTCTTGAATCCTGGGAGTTCAAAATTCGATTTCGATCCATCAGACAACGAAGCCCTCATCAAAACTATCGACAGTTTCAAGATCCCAACAGTCGAGCAATGGAAGGTTCAAACAGCAAAGTACCAGGCTTCAACCATCCCACTTGGATCTATATCTAATAGTAATACTCCTCCTATCTCATCCAATACCCAGTTTTTCGAAGGAAATCTGGAAAGTAATAGATCCAGTCTCAGTTCGTCTAATACCAACATCATAGAAGTTGGCGTTGATTCTTATCAGCTCGATCACGGTCGTTACCAATATCTCATCATTGCCCGCCTCTCCAACGGAAAATTAAGACATTTGTACAGATACTACCAAGACTTCTATGACCTCCAGGTAAAACTTTTGGAGTTATTTCCATTTGAAGCCGGAAAAATCGAGAACTCGAAGCGTATCATTCCTTCAATTCCAGGTCCATTAATCAACGTCAACGATAGTATTTCCAAATTGAGACGTGAGAAGTTGGACTATTATTTAAGAAACTTGATTGCTTTGCCAAATCACATTTCCCGCTCGGAAGAGGTGTTGAGACTATTCGAAGTACTCGACAATGGCTTCGATAAAGAATATAATGCTGATGGAGGTACCGCCAGAAGGTCATCCAAACCTATTAGCCACCAATCTAATTACCAACAAGACAGATTATCCCAGTACTCCAATTTCCATAATAACCAATCCAACTCCAGCCAAACACGTACTTCGAGCACACCAAACTCTGCAGACTCCACAGGACCAAGCCGATCCAGATCGTCCTCCAATGGTAACTTGATAAATAATGCATCAGGATTGCCTACGCAGTTATCTAATAATAGCTCAGAGACTAAACAAGCCAAGGTTAAGGTAAAGTTCTACTACGAAGAGGATATATTTGTTTTATTATTACCTACTAACTTGCGCTTGCAGGACTTAAAGACGAAGCTCTACAAGCGTTTGGATTTGGAAGACCCAACAAGTGAAAAACAAGCAGAATCTCCACTGGATGTGCGGTTATTCTTAAAGAACGATTATGACGATTTCTTGAGCGAGAACGAGATAGCCAATGAAGACTTCAACGAAGTTCAACGTGATAAATTGAAAGAATTTGAAGTAGACGATGATGACAAGTTCCACGGCATATTGTTTGATAAATGCAAGCTCGTGATTCTTGTGTAGGTTTAACATAAGAAATTGTATATAAGAATGAGAGGATTCAATGGAAGAGATAGATGGTGATATTTATTTAGTGTCATGGCCCCTATCTTGTGCTTGCGATACTTGAGATGACTCATGTGAACATAAAGAGTTCTATTGAAAAATTCCCAGCGAAGCAGCCTCGGAAGTCCCCCAGCTGTTCTTTTTGAGGTTATGCTAAAGCATTGGCAAAGAAATGTGACTATTCTACTCACATTAATGGAAATCGGGAGAAATGCAACATCACAGAAGGATACATATTTTGTGATTAGGACTTATGGTCCCAAGAAAGTGTGTTATCGGGTTCTATCTGTGATGAGCTTTCAGTGATCGTAATGCCGGGACCAGGCCCTCACCCGTTAATTGTTACTATTAGTTGTATAATCACCTATTTTTGGAAATAACAGACCAAGTCAAGTACAGAGATTACGTAGCGGGGTCATTCAGTGAAGCAGTAAGGCATATATGTAGACATCACTTGCAGTGAAAATTAACACTGCTATTACACTACTGTAACAATACACTCTACGCTCTACATTACGCACCTTAACTACAACTAAACGATGACTTAGTTATCGCCCGTACCGCAGATTCCACGGTAGTGGTTGAAAGTTTACACCGCAGTGCATGGTTAGCAGTTTCTTCCATAGTGTTCACACCGTAGTAATTAAGTGCATTAGATAACAATCTCCCATAGTAACACTGTCTTATTCACTTATTCACTAACACTTACTCTCACTAACACTAACACTCTCATTACTATAAACCACTAAATGTTGGACCTCTCACACTCAGCTACTCCGCTACTAGCGAATTGTTTACCTTTACACCATAACAGTTAACAATCTCCCATACTAAAGACACTCACTAACACTCACTCACTAACACTCACTCACTAACACTCACTCACTAACACTCACTCACTACCCTCACTAACTACGACGATCTCACGCGCTCACAAATCTTTTTTCGGCCCCAAAGAAGAAGTGCGTCACCTCAAAGAAGCTCATTGTTTGATAAGAGACAGTGAAGACCGTGCTGCTCGGTGGTGAAAGGTGTGGGATTGAGAACAGCCAGATCAAGAAGTCGCTGCTAGAACAGAGTAGCAGCAGTCCGGCGGAAGTCCCGATAGCACCAGTGTTTTCAGCAGCATCAGAACTGCGTCCTTGGAAGTGAATTCGTGGTGTGTTTTGCAGTTTGTTTGGCGTTTGTGTGTGTGAAGAAGAGAATTGCGAAGTACAACAAGTAGAAGTAGAAGCAGTAAACGTCCTGAGACACACAAAGAACCGCTGGAATCTCCTTTCACAGCATGGAAAGCGACCAGATCGGCCCCAGGTCCGTCTTCGAAAGAGTCCTCTGTCTTCTAGGCTTCCATCCGGAGCCAAGATCCAAACAGAACGAAGTAAAACTCGAATCCGATGAGAACCTCATCCCACAAGATGAACACAGTGATCAAAAGAAACATGGCGTAAAGAAGTCATCCTTGGTCAAGCCGCTCGGAAACTTATCAAATAACCAAGATCAACCATCCATGTCAAGAAAACTGAATAAAAGCAACTCAAATGACAACCAAAGGAAGGTAAACACATCGAGATCATTCGTGCGGATTCATTATAACAATAACAAGAACGATTCGGACTCAGATTCCGATTCCGATTCCTATTCCACGACATATTCAATGCCTACTATACTTGTGCTATCTTCGGGCTCAAAAAATCGCAATTCAAACGTAAATTCCACGAGAACCCCTCGCAAACCCGTTAGTAAACCGCTCACTTTATCAGAGAAACTCATACGGCGGTCCATGAAGAACGAGCATGAGGACAGTGTAACACCACAAAATCACAGCGCATTGCAAGCCAGAAACAACCTGTCATCGCTTTCATATTCTGAAAAGCTCAAAAGGCGAACGCAGACACCTTCAAGCACGGATAGGGCAAATAACTCACTTTCATACAATGGCCAATCTTCTCCATTGCCCCTTCTGGAGCGATTGAAGAGAAGAAAGCACCAAGAGCTTTCACTTCTGGAAAGATTAATAAAGAGATCAGCAACTCCATTGACTACAAAGTTAGAAACCGTACCAAAAATGGAGATAACCACACCTCTTCAGTCCAAACTGAAACAAAACCAACAACGGGTTACACATGGGGCTATAACACTTCTGGAGAAATTGAAGTCAAGAGTAAAGAAGGAAGTACTGTTTCTGCGAGGGGTAAAAGATAGTGAAGATTCTCAAATTCCGCAAGGAGATCTACAAGATGTATTACATGAAAACATGCCATTACTGGAGAGATTAAAAGCAAGATACACGAAGGACATCCTGGTGGCTGAGAAGGAAAGTCCAACATCCCGAAAGCGTACCTTCGGCACTGCATTAATTACTACACCCCCCAACAAGGTGCCTAGAATAGATAGGCTGATCACGTCGCAACTGCAGCAAAATGAAGACCATAAAACTGACGACAAGGAAAACATTCGCACCCCAGAGTCTCAAAATAATGAAGAAGTGACTGATATAAGGTGGTCAACGCCATCGCCAGTAAGAGAATATGGGTACCAAGACTCTTTAAATGAATTAACAAAAGACTTGCCGATTCGTTCGAGAACTGGAGACGATTACAAGAACTTACTTCCTGACGAACAGAGTCTACCTTCTAACAGAGAGCTTCTTCCCCAAGGAGCTTCTTCTAACCCTGATAGTACAATAAAGAGAAAAGAAACAGTCATCAGCGAAGAGCATTTACCGGATACTGCCAATACGAACGCCGTTCAAGATAGTAATACAGTAGACACAATTCACACGGTTCCTGTGTGGGTAGAGAGCCGGACCCGCAAAGGAAGAGTAGCTAAAAGAAGAGCACATATCATCCCAGGGAGCGCCAAACTGTCTAGAGTCTTTCATTTTGTTGATCCCGATTCCGACCAAGAACAATTTCAAACTCAAGATCATCCACAAAGGAGAAAAGGAGAAGTTGTCGTATCCAAGAACACAGCCAGGTGGATACAGCATTCTTCTGATGAGGAGGAAGATGCATCAGGCGAAGCAAGTCGTGAAGCATGTCATGAAGCTGAAACCAAAAGAAACAGCCTTAAAAGTAAAACGGTGGATGCCTCAGACAAAGTAGAAGCAATGGTGAAGACTATAGTAGAGAATAACATATTGAGAGGCATGCAAGATAGTGACGAGAACAGGGAGGAGAATGGCGAGCTTCAAGAGAATACAGGACAGCTATCTGAGCTGTTTAGCCAGCAGCAAGTTCACAATGATGACGTGTATGACGCTGAGTCCGATACTGTTCAGAGCGGTCAAATAATACCCAGTAAAGAGCAATTGTTTCTTGACTCTGATTCAACAATTCTAGAATATCCATTTGAGGGGGAAAGGAATGCTGCCGGAGCGGGCAATTTGAATGACTCGGAAGATGATCCAGGCACCAACAGCGATGGATTTACAAGCGAACAACGAATTAAAGTGGAGCATAGTGGTTACTCCTCAGTCAGGGATGACGATACTGAAAAGACTTCCCCTGTGGGGCCGGATAGCAAACAGGTACAGGGCGATATCATCGATCAGGTTACAGGAAGGCAAAGAAACAAGAATAAAAGTAGAAAGTTGGGGAAGCAGCGGAAGAAGAAGAGAGAGAAATTGAAGGAAAAGGAGAAGATGAACCAAGTGAAAAACAGGATGAAGATGGAAAATATCATCAATAGCCAATCCCAAATTGAAGTGATTCACGAGGATCAACATAGCTAGTTGATATGGATAAGGATTACTGTATTGTTTTAACTTCCACGTCATATTCTGAGTATTTACGAGTCTGTAACGGGGCATTTATAGGAAATGTATTATATGTAATCAATTGAAAGTGGCATTCTGTCGTACTCTAGTAGAATAATAGATAGGTAAAGAATTCAAATAAAGCAACGATGATCTTCGATAACAACGAACATCATTATTCTCAATTTAGCCTCCCAATTGTAGCCTCTTCCTGCCGTAAGCTGCTGCAACTTATCAAGTACCATATACTCAATCGCTACCAGAACGATTTCGCAGCCACACACGCGGAATTACGAATTGCGCAAAGAAACCAACCATTTGCAACTGTGCAACCACCACAATTCCGCTTTGTTCCCACAGCAGCAACGGTACATGAAGAAGAGAGCAATGGATTAATGGTCAAAGAACAAGAGATTAAGAGATAATGGCCAGTTAGCAATTGGATTGACAGTGGGGTATCTATTGAAGAGGGCTTTATTGTGAAAAAAGATGCACTGGATATTTATTAACCTACAGTTTAGTGTATTATATTTCGTTTAAGATATGATGCAAAAAGGGTAAATCAAGCAGCACCATTGTGGTTTAGAATATTATTGTGGTCTTGTAATTATCAGACTGAACTATGATGTTACAGATCACTTTTGAAATGCATAATATAATATAATATAATCTAATCTAATATACATAATATATATAATACAATTAGTATTAATATTTCACATCATAAAGGCTTATAATACCTCTGTTCTAATAAATTGTTACTACTGAACGCTACTAACCCACTTGTTTGTCAACTAATAACCCAATTGCAATCATTTCTATATTTTAGGGGTTCCATTATCCTATGATATTTCGCCATGACACCAAACGTTTACTCTACAGATTTAATAACTCTCTGCACCAAAAGGCATTATTACACCATTGAGCCAATACATTGTCTACCTACAGTTAGACGTCTACAATCACACACTCATTGCACGGCTCCGTTCCTATTATTAAGCACATACTGGTAATGTCACCTTTGTACCATGACTTGGTGGCTTATAAAGCTCAATTGCATTAATTCACGGAATAATTTCTCTGTTGGGATAGTTTTTCCATTGCCCAGTTGGTAACTTTGCTTTCCTTTCTTTGATCCTGTTGGTAGACTCCAGTTTTTTCGGAATCCTTGTTCTTCCTCTTTGTTCTTTGTTCTGGTAAACTCGTTTCTGTTTTCTTTCTTCTCTTTTCTCCGTTCACATTCGATTCTTTTGATCATTGCTGGTACTGTTTCGTTATTTGGTACTATTAACTGATTGAGTGATTGTCTTGTTGTCGCAATTGCCCGCTGCTACCGTCTTTGACCGAACGAATAGTCAAAGCTTCCAATTGCTACCCTGTATTAATTATACTGTATTACGCTACTTCCCCACGTTTCGTTTGTGATTCTTATACTCTCTCTCCCGTCTCGCCATGATCTCACCCAAGTACTCATTAACCCACTACTATCACTCGGCCAAAGCATTGGCCTCCGCCAAGAACCCCGTCGCTCCCCACATCATCAACTTGTATTTGGACTACAACTGTCCCTTCAGCGGGAAGTTGTTCTTCAAGTTGAAGGACTCCGTGATTCCCCAATTGCACGAGAAGCACCCTGGCCAGTTCCAGTTCGTGTTCGTCAACATCATCCAGCCTTGGCACCCGAACTCGGTGTTGCTCCACGAGTTCTCTTTGGTTGTTTCCAAGCTCTTGAGAGAAGGCTCTGATAAAGACACCAACGAGACGTTCTGGAACATCTCGGAAGCGATCTTCAAGAACAAGGAGGAGTTCTACGACTCCAGCAACGTCACCTTGACACGTAACGAGATCTACGAACAGATCTTCGACGTCGTAGCGAAGGAAATCTCGGTGCCTTTCACCAGCGACGACGTCTTGTCCCAGTTACAAATCAAGCCAACAAAAGGCAAGGAGAATGCTACCAATGGCGGAAACGGAGCCACTACCGATGTCAAGTACTTCACGAAGTACATAAGAGGAGTCGGAGTCCATGTGAGTCCTACAGTTAGTGTGGACGGTATCGTCAATGATAACATCTCCAGCGGTGCCGAGGTCGACTTCTTGGTGAAGGAGTTTGAAAAGAGCTTATGAAAGGTGGTGGGGAACGGTTCGAGTTGTAAGTTGTGATTGCAATGGAGTTCATTGAGAAGTAGGTAGTCATTGGTGCCTAATTGTTTATTGGTTTTCCAGTTGATCTTAGTAGTTCAATGGTATCCAATTGTTCGATACTAAGTACTATCTAGCTCTTCGATAGTTCATTGATATGAAATCTGTTCATTTATCCCTTTGCCAATAGTGTCTGATTATGCTAGTGTCTGGCTATGTTACTGCCGCTATTAGCTGGTTCTATTACTCCTAAGTGTCCCTTTGATTTCAGTAACTACGAATGCTCTCTAGTTTCGAGTTGACGGCATTGTAGTGATCATATCGTTCCACCACTACAATACCTCGCCCTACAACAAACTTCCAATCAGTATTATAAATGCAATTCTCTATACACGGCTAGAAGTAATACTACTATTGATAATATACAATGTTTTCAAGCCTGAAGCTTCTCAGCTTCCAGCTCTTCAGCTTCTCTAATGCTCTATGCTTCTACTCGTCATCTTCCTCCATCTCGTTCTGGTCTTCTCCATCAGAATCGGATTCATCGTCCAATCCACCAGCTTCAACAGACATGATGGTTTCTTCATTACGCTCAGCCTGGTACTTTCTGGCAATTCTCGAAGCACGTCCGGCTTGCTTGGCCTCGGTTCTGGCTCTGATTTGAAGGTCCTTCAACTCGGCACGGAAGTAACTACGAACAGAGTTGTTGGAGAACGAGTCCCACATCTTCAAGGCGCCGCTAACACCACCAACAGTCAAGTTACCAGCAACTTCGATATCTCCAGCGAAGGAAGAAGTCAAGACATTACCAACACCAAAGTCACGAGACAACACCATCGATGGTCCACTCTTGTTGTCTGATGGACATCTCCAGAGCTTAACGGCCTTTTCTCCCATAGCACTGGTGATCAACATACCTGGAAGGTGTGAGTTGACGTCCAAGGACGAAATACCAGCATCATGAGCATGAAGAGTCCACAATGGCTTCTCGATTTGTCTGACATCGAAACAGTAGACGTTACCGTTGTCAGTACCAGCGTAGAAGATCTCAGGGACGGAGTTGTGACCCCAACGGACGTTTTCAACCTCCTCTCCGGATCCGACCTTATAGTTCTTGGTCATGTTGGAAGCATCTGAAATTCTGACATCGGAGACACCAACAGTTCCGTCGTAACCACCAGTTAATAAAATGGAGGCTTCTTGTGAGTGCCATTGCGACGAGGCAACGGTCTTGTTGGCGTGGATGGTGTTCAAGGATCTGACGGCAGTTCCGTTATTCAAATCCCACAACTTGACAGTGTGATCAGCAGAAGTGGATGCTAACACGGATCTGTGGGTTCTATTATGCGATAATGACAAAACTGCATCAGTATGGTGTGTGGTGACATGAGCAGACTTCTTCTTCTTCTTTTTGTTCTTCTTCTTCAAGCCAGCAAAAGACTGCTGCTCCGGCTCTCCCAATATCAAGTCTGGGAAGGCCTTATCTATGTAATCCAAGTTCCATATTTCGATTTGTGGGTCGAAGGTACCAATGGCAGCGAAGTTACCAATGTTACTCTCACTATCTTCGGCGGCAGTTTGACCTGGCTTGTAGTTGATCCATTCTACACACAATGGGAATGCTGGCAACATGATATCGTGGTGAACGTACAAATTAGACTCTCTGACCAACCCCTTGGCCACATCAGCATCGAACTTGTCTTCTTCCTCTTCATCAGCTCCGTTTGGAGCTCCAGCACCATCATCATACACATATACGTCCAAATAGGATACTTCGTCTTCGGTTCTGGTAGCCAAAACCAAGTTATCGGTAGGGTAGATCTGAGACTCTTGCTTTTCCTCCTGAAGATCGACTTCAGTAGGCAAGGTCAAGTATGGGTCGTTGCTGTCGCCGTTTTCTCCCTTGTGGAACTTGGCGTCGTTGGACAAACCTGGGAACATGCTGACTTCCTCTCCATCGGAGTCGACTTCATTGTCGTAATTCTCCAAGTCGTATTCCTTCAAGTCATCGTCCATGTCGATCTGGTCACCCAATTTCTTGGAATTCTCTGCGTCTTCTTCGCCGTCTTCTGCCTGTGCTTCTTCCAACCCATCTCTGGCATCGCCTAGCTCGAGCTTGGCCATCGCGGTAATTCTCTCCATTTCCTCATCGTCCAACTCGTACTTTTCGGGGAATTCCGATGCGAATCCTCTTGGGACCCAACAACTCGACGAGATCATCTTTTCCTGCTATGGTCTAGGTATAAACTCACTGGTTACTATCTAGTTTCCACCATTAAATACAGAGATGAGGCTGCACAAATAAATCTTTTCAAAGTGAAAAATTCCTGTGCAGGAGGGAGGTATGTGTCGCAAATGGCCGAGAAGAGCAGTTTGTGACATAGAATGCGACACATGTGTACTGTAGTAGCGGGGGTGGGTGGTGATGGAGTTATTTCATGGTGATGTGCTGTTGTTCGTGTGTTTGAATGATGAAGATGTCATGGGAGTTTTAAAGGAAAAGAAAAAGGAATTGCAAGATATATAGAAATGTCAGAATGGGTTTGAGATGTGTGGATATACAAGGGTATGTGCTTGCTAGTTAATGATGGCTATTAGGCTGCGAATAGAACTATGGTACAGTATGACCATGCTCTGTGTCCACAGAAAGATAAGAATACCGGCTAATCTAGAAGTTGAAATTAACGGCAGCATAGAAATCCCTGTTTGGTACCATATCCATTAAATTGAAATTAGCTCATCCCTTCATTATATATCTTCCCTCTTACAGTAGACACAATCAATATGGGTGCAAAAGAAAGAGATGCAAAATATCTAGCTGCGAAAACACCTTTTCTTTACAATACGCTATATGGATGTAAAAGAAGATGGATATGCAGATAAACCGCCGAAAATTCCATCATAGCGGTATGCCCCTTGTTTTCCTCTTCCGGTAACACCATTGCCACTTCCCTTACTTCCGAGTTCACTGGCTATTGTCTACATTCCATCTCTTTCTTATTACATTTATTATATATTATTCATGATGTCCTACTGAACAGTTATGCCATACGACGTCACCTAACTACACCACCACAACTAAAGTAACACCACACCAACTCCACTGGACTTGTCATCCACAACCTCCTTGGTTTGTGGGTCAATTCCTCCATGGAGCGGCCACGTCTTGTAGTTAAACAAGTAGTAGTTCAAGTATCCATCTCCACTACCGAATTTAAGGTCCTTGATGAAGTATGGATTGTCCTGCGATGTCAAACAATTGAAAACGTCTACGTTGAACTTCTTGGCGGTGATTAAAGCGTCGTTAACCAAAGAGTTCAATCTTTGCTTGTATCCGTCTTCCTTGTGGTCAGTGGCGTAATAATACAAGTAAGCAATACCCAATTCGTCGTGGCTTGGGTTATTCAACACTGTGAACGGCAATAAATAGTATGAGAAAAAGTCAGTGATCTTTCCTTCGTCATTCTCCACTACAAAAGTCTTGATAACATTGGAGTCCAGGTCGGTGGACTTACCTCCCAAAAGCCAATGGGACAACTCCTCCTTCTTGAAATCCTGGACCAACTCAAAGCGGTTGTGGAACTCCTTGTTCAATTCAAACACTTGGTCCAAGTCCTTTTCTGTCATAGGACGTAATCCCTTGGTCTTAGTAGCGTTTGGTAACGAGTAGTACGCCACCATACCAGCTTTGGTTTGGTTAGCCGGTAAGTGTGAGAATCCCACGTCGTGGAGCTTGGACCAGTTTATAGGACGATGGGTATATCTACAGGTGGACACTGGCGATGGTAAAACGACACCCGCAGTATACAAAGCTTGCCAAATGTTCTGCTTGTTGACTCTTCTGGTGATCTCTTTGATCAATACGGGAGCCAAACGCTTACTTCTGAGTTTCTTGTGAATACAGAGAAAGTTGATTTCCACGCTTGGAATGAGCTTTTGGGACTTGTTAAGCTTCAAGGTGATAGGCACAGCCGAAATGAAAGCTACCAATTTGCCAGTTTCCTTGATTCTGACACCAGCATGCCATTCCTTTCTCCATCCCGGAGGTTTAAGCGACCATTTGAAGAACTCGTGTGAGTACTTGAATCTGAAAGTTGCATCCTCGTCTTCAACGTAGTGCTCGTAAAGCAATTGGTAGACTTCTTCCAATTGGTCCTCTGCTTCTATATCGACGGTGCTCCATTCGAAGTCCTTAAGCAAAGGGAAGGGTGAATCAGGAACGTCGGCGGGGGTTTTGGTGGCATCGATAGGTCCTTCCGAGTCAATTTTCTCGTCCAAACTAGGAACCGGCTGTGTCTTCCAGAACTTGTAATCTTTCATCTGCTTTTGCTGGGATTCTGTCAACTCTTCGCCCATTGATAAGAGTTTCATCAATTGTTCAATGGTCTTGGACGGAGTGTCCGAGCCAGCACTCAGCTTGGAAACCGAGTTTTCGTCGCTTCCAGACATAATTTACGACGGTTATATAGCGATATAGTATTTAGTGTATATATAAGAGTGATTTCAACTCCAGATACCGACTTCCACCTATCTAATTGTCCATGTATCAAGAACGGATAGTGACTGTCGATCTCGTCGGTAAGTGAATTTTGGTTTCTCGCTGGAGATGTTGTCGATAATTTTTTCTGTCGCGGTGGATAGCGAGGCTAGCGAGGGAGAACAGGGCGAGGATTAGTGGGGTAGGGGAGGACAGGTGAGGCTAGTGAGACGAACAGTGCGATTAGAAAGCAGTAGAAGAGAAAATCATGTTGTCTAGAATTGCAATGAGAGTAGATGGAATAGGTTAACTAAATGAGCAGTAGAATATATAGATTGGGTTGAGAGAGAGAGCGTTTGTGGCTGGAGAAGAAAGGGAGTAGATATCGTAGAGTTTACCGAGGAATACACCTCAGTGTATGCGAGTGTGCAGAATGGCACGAATTTACTGAGACAAACACTGAAAACGTTGCATTCGAATGAGAATTAGCGAGACGTGGCGACAGAAAATGGAGAAAAAGGGACAACTGTCGTGAGAGAACACGAATACATTGAGAGTAAGAATTGCGGGTTTATTTTCAGTGGAGGAACATTCTTTCGTCGTATACATTATTCTTCCTTTACATTATATACATGTAGTGAGTACTTCATATACGGTATACTTGCAAATCGTATATTGACAGATAGTACATTTATTTTATACGCCTTATAAATTTACGTTTAAGCTTTACATACATAGACATAGACACATACACATACGTCACTCATACGAGCATATTATTATTATATGTATAATACGGAATTAATCTAAGAACCCTTGCATACATCCACTCATCAGAATTCGTCTCCATGGTATTGAAGAATTCAAAATGGGACAAGAAAGCGAAGTACAAGTTCATGAAGAAACATGGTCTCTCCAATAAACCAAAGGAAGACATCGAGGATCTGGCTCCAAAAGCAAAGTGGTCGTCGAAGAAGAATAACACTGCTTCGCCAGCTGTTCAATTAGACGATTCTGATGAAGAGTGGGACTCCGAAACCGATGATGCACTCATCAACCATTTCTATCCCCAGATTGGCGAAACTGAATTGACCAGAGACCAGAAAATTAAGATAAAGCAGCAGATTCTTAATGATATAGAGAACGGAGAAGTTGATGTTGATGGTGAAAATGAAGATGAAGAAACGGAGATCGAAAGACCAGATGGTATCTACCTTGGATCAAAGGAGAATGAACAGAATGAAATGGCCCCTCCCGTTAAAGAGAAGTTCAATCTTGAGGAATTCATGGCCAATTTGGATATAAGCAAGCCCAAGAGTCGTAAAATGCCAAAGAATAAGATGTCTGATAACTTCCTTGAGGAGTATGGGCTTTCCAGTTATGGTGAAATCACAAAGAAAGAGGACGATTATAATGACCTTTTCTACGCAAAGCGAGGACAAAGAAACATTAAAGATATTCCTGTTAGTGAACTAGATGGATTTGTTATTGGAGAGCAGTCTTTGTCGAAGACAACAAGGGAAGAAGCATCCAACATAAGGTACTTGACCGAAGAGGAAAAGCAGATTGAGAAGGAAAGGAGCGCCAAAGCAGAGCAGGCAAAGCTCTACAATGATATACGGCTGAAGTTTGGCGACAACAAGCGTGCTAACAAGCCTAAAGCAAAGATATTGGAGATCAACAACATCAACGAAGGTGATTCCAAGCAAATATCATCATTGAATACTAGACTAGCCAAAAGCGCTTCTCGTCCTAAGCAGCATATTTCCGACGCCGATTTGGACGCCGATATAGACTACCTCTTGTACGGAGACTCGAAGCCAGAGAAGAAGACGGAGGAAGTGACGAATTCTTCGAATTCTGATTTCCTTGATGATCTCATAGCGGGATCGAGGGTCAAAGAGGTTACCGAAGAGAGGAGAGAGGGAGCAGAGAAGGTAGCAGGGTCGAAGCGGGCACCTCTTCCACCCCAGGAAGATATGGCGTTCTTGGATGATCTTTTGAAGTAGTGTGGAGTTAATGGAAGATAATGAGCAGTGACAAGCATTCTGGCTGGAGAAATATTCCATTTACTAGAGAGTAGTCATAGTTTGTAACCGGTGGACTATGGCTGGTTGTCACTTCCAGAATTCTGGTGTGCTTCTACCCTTTGATAGATTATAGAATTTAATAGGCATGTCATTACGATTTATACAATACTAACGTAGAATGATGATAGGGTTTCTGTATTTTCATCCAGACATTCATATGGAATGTTACGGTATCTGTACGGAGCCACTTATGCCATTATGAACGTAGTTCTGTTTTAATATTTGCATCCACTGCTCTTTCGCAACCATTTCAATGGAGTAAGACTACAACTGAAACTACGTTCTAGCACCACCCTATACCACATCTGATACCCGATTCAAACACAACTCAGCGTACTACTTACTACACCTTCTCTCACTAGCACATTGATCACGGCCTACTAACCACTACTATGACATCGATCGGATAGTCCCACAACCACTCCAACAAACCGAACGAACATCCTAATACAACGCTCACCGCTACGCTCCACAAATCTTTTTTCCGCTGTGATTTTCGCACCCAACCAAATTAATAAGCAGCCGCCGTGAGATGGAAGCGCTGTGAAGGTGTGGTTGTAGATGGTGGTTCTAGTGTTCTTGTTCTTCTTGTTGTTGTTCTGATTTCTTCTGGAATGTATGGTTATTAACTGATTACTGGTGGTTCCTGCTGGAAATGGAAGAGAGCCGCTGCTAACGGGAAACAAACAAATAGCTAGAAACAATCTGTAGTTTAAGATAAGAACTGACGTCATTCTGTCATTGTGCCATTGTAGCAGTAACCACCGTGAACTGGAATAGTGTGGAGATAGCATCCGATAGTACAATAGACAGCCCCGCATAGAAAGCATTGGGAGGATACTTATCACGGAGTTGGTTAACATCACAGCATAGACTTCGACGAGACCATTCAATAGCTGTTCATAAAAGTATCAGTGGACTTCAACCTAACAGCAATATCGATATCACGGTATAGATAAGATACCAAGCTAACAGCGATACCAACAACTTCAACCAAAAATGAGCGGAGGAACATCAATTCTTGGCTCACATATAGCCTCGTCGTCTACGGATCACGCTGCCGCAACCGACACTGATCCAAAGCTATCGGAGAAAGACCATGAAGCCATCGCGTTCTTCGAAAAGGCAATAGAAAAGGAATCACACGGACTGATGTCCGATGCCGTAGAATACTACCGAAAAGCGTTCAGGATCAATGAACGTGTCGACGTGTTGTACCGTCAAATGAAAGTGCCCCATGCCGCTAACATATTGAAGCAGGAAGGAGGCAAGAATACATTGAAGAAACTAGATGAAGACGTGATAAAAAAGATCAAGGTCGATGACTTATTGGAATCATATCGCCATGTAGAAGCACATGCTCCGGACCCCAACAATCCTGAGCATCATGACGATCTTCTTACCATTAAGTTTGCCAATTTGGGTGTAGACAATGACGAGAAGTTTGCTGATGTTAAGCCGGTATCTCCGTTGACCCATTTACCAAATGACATCTGGATCCATATCCTTGAGGTGCTACTTATTTCCTCGCCGGAGTCGTGGTTCAAGTTTTCGATCACATGTAAGAAGCATGCCTACCTAGGCTTCGGATCGTCTGACATATGGAGACAATTGGCCTACTTGGTGTATCCGAACCAGGTTTACGAGGAGAACAAGTTGTTCATGGATAATATGCCATTGGGCCACAAGATAGACTACGATGCATTGCCCATACCCAGAGACCAACTTAAGATACTTCCACAGTTCAATGACTCGTGGAAGTACATGTTGAACCATAGACCATTTGTAAAGTTCCTAGGCTGCTACATCAGTGTAGTGAACTATTACAGTGAAGGTGGAAAAGCTGAGTTCTCCAATAGCATGGCCAACCCCGTTAGAACGATCACGTATTACAGATATATAAGATTCTATCCTGACGGGACATGTGTAAAGGTATTGTCATCACTTGAGCCGAATAGAGTGATACCACATCTTCTGAAAGAGAACTCGCTGGGAAACATATCTGGAGCTGTAGCAGACCCTACATCTCAAGCACCTGTGAAGGAGGGACACAGGATGTATCGTGGAACGTGGACAGTATCTAGTGATGGTGAGGTATCGATAGAGATCAAGAACGGGTCTGTTCCTTATTACAATTTCCATTACAACTTCCAGATCAAGTCTCTTGGAGGAGTTTTCAAGCACAATAAGCTAGCATGGGAAAGATCGTATGCCATTAGAAAGAAGACATCTGAGGATGATGATAGAGAGGGAGAGGAGACTGAGTTTTCGCTTCGGAATGAGAAGGCTTTTAAGTTCCTGAGAGTGAGGAGCTATACGTTGGATAACTAGGAGGGACGGACAATTCGGTGAAGAGCAATCAATTTCATATATCATACATAGAGGGTGTTATACATTTACATATTGCAATATAGGAGTATAAATATATAGAGATATGGAGGGGCTAGTGCTTGTTCCACCATGAATTGCAGGAGTAGAAGTGTTGTGAATATGCTGATAGTACAGATACGAACATATGTATATATGTATATTAACCACGGCTCTGTATTTTCTTTGACAGATACTCAGTCAGTGGTTGTAACAGGGGATTTCTTGGTATTTTCATAAATGTCAACGCTGTTGATTTGCATCAATAACAAAAGCCATTTCAACAGCAATCTCGTTACATCTAACTTTAGTATATGATATAAATGTGAATAAAATATGTTTTCATATGCATAGCTAGCAATAGAGGGAATAAGAGAGCGAGCAAGAGAGCTAACAAGAGAGCTAACAAGAGAGCTAACAAGAGAGCTAACAAGAGAGCTAACAAGAGAGCTAACAAGAGAGCTAACAAGAGAGCTAACAAGAGAGCTAACAAGAGAGCTAACAAGAGAGCTAACAAGAGGCTAACAAGAGAGCTAGCAAGAGAGCTAACAAGAGAGCTAACAAGAGAGCTGACAAGAGAGCTGACAAGAGAGCTGACAATTGAGCTAACAAGAGAGCTGACAAGAGAGCTGGCAATTGAGGTGATACGTACGTACACCATTGACCCTTATCCCACAGAATACCCATTCAACTCTCACACAAATACAAGGCTGCCTCGGAGATACATAGATCAGAGACATGAAGATATAAAGACTTGGTTACAAATACAGTTACAGCTATAGATATACACATACAGTTTCAGAGATACAATCACTCATGAACCTCAGTCACACGACAAACACACATTTTGCAGCCTTCGACTCTCACGAAGTCACACTCGGTGGATCGCCATTGATGGTTTCACTGGGTGGACCACTAATCATTTCACGGTTATCGTGGTGATCTCTCGGTGGCACTCGTCGTGCTTGACTTTCTTGGCTTACTTGAAGTCAGTCTTACGTTGCTCGATGGTGTTAAAGAGGGCCCCACAGTAAGTCATACGCAGAAAGTCATACGAAGCCTCACACGAAGCTTCGCTCGCTTTACTGCATAAGTCTGAGTCACTTGCTGTATTCACTCTATTCAGTTGTATTCTGTTACTCTATTCAGTTACTCTATTCATTTATTCTATTCACTTAGTCTGTTCACTTAGTCTATCGTTACCTCTTGTTCTCTTTAGTTTATTCACTTACTCTATTCACTCACTCACACTATTCACTCACGCATTTTACTTAGTCTATTCACTAGTCTATTCACTAGTCTATTCACTAGTCTATTCACTAGTCTATTCACTAGTCTATTCACTAGTCTATTCACTACTCTATTCACTCACGCTGTTCCTTTGCTCTTATCTCACTCCTCACTCTTCTTCAATGCAATGGCACACTTACTACACTCACTAACTAACTCACTCACTCACTCACTCACGCACTCACTCACTCACTCACGCTATTCTCTTACCCTGTTCACTACCCTGTTCCCTCAGTCGCACTCAGTCGCTAGCGCGACTTTCTTCTCGTTCGCACTCGCTAGGTAACCCCCAGCACACATGCGTACTTCTCCGTCCGCACACGAACAAATTTTTTTTACTGCCATCGTTGGAAAATTTGATTTGGCAGCAGTAGGCGTCTATTTGATGGCAGTAAAACCCACTTAGAACACTATCGTTGGTAGCAACATCGTACAGAAACCCGCCTACAGAACAATGTCCCGTTTCTTTGTTGCAGGCTACAACTCCGAGTCGTCGTCGGAAGAAGACGACTTGTTGAGCTCGTCCGAAGAGGAGTTGGTATCGTCCTCTGAAGACGACCAGTTGTCTTCTGACGACCTGGAATTCGACAATGATTCCGACTCAGACTCCAGCGACTCCGACTCAGATGCCCGCCCAACAGGCCCTGCCTACTTCTTGAAGAAGTCTGTCAAAAAGAACGCCTTCATGAAGGGCTCGGATTCCGAGTCGGACAGTGAGGACGAAGGCAGAAAGGTGGTCAAGTCCGCTAAGGACAAGTTGCTTGACGATATGAACCAAGCCATCGAGGCCATCAACGTCGCCAAGAGAAGTAATACCTGGACCGTAGTTTTGTCTGAATCCGATAAGTTGGCCCGTTACTTGGTCAGAGCCGGACAACAGAACGTCAATGTGCCTAACTCGTACATCAAGTGCTTGGCTGGCTTGGAAGATTACATCAATGCCACCCAGGAGAACGAAAAGTCGGAGAAGTCCTTGAATGCCGCCGAAGCAAAGGCTTTAAACACCACTAAGCAAAGAGTCAAGAAGCAAATCAAGGAATATCAGGCACAATATGATCTTTTCAGAGAACAACCAGACTTATTCGACAGAGAAGAGTCCGTAGATGTTACTCCATCAACGACCGCACAACAA
Organism: Scheffersomyces insectosa; assembly: GCA_030572575.1. Classification (NCBI taxonomy): domain Eukaryota; kingdom Fungi; phylum Ascomycota; class Pichiomycetes; order Serinales; family Debaryomycetaceae; genus Scheffersomyces; species Scheffersomyces insectosa. The sequence goes on from JAJMAO010000086.1 coordinate 61,415, forward strand.
GCCGAGGAAACCTTGAGTAACAACGGTAGAGTATTGAGCCCCGTTTTTGCTACTTTGAAGCAAATCGCTGAGACCCGTGGTAAGAAGAACATCGACAAATATGAACAAATCGAGACTCTTGAGACTTTGTTGAGTCAAAACCTCGACAAGGGTGCCTTTGACTTGATCTCTATCTACCAAATGTTATTGTCTATTCGTTTCGATGCTTCTGCTAACCAGACTTTCATGCCTGTAGAACTTTGGAAGAAGAACGAAAACGACTTGAACTCCCTTCTCGAAGTTTTGGAGACTCACAAGTCCACCTACCAGTTGTCTGAGTTGGGTTCCACTACCGACGACATCGACATCGAGCCAACTCCTAATGCTGAAGGTGTAAAGGTCATCTTTGGTTCCATAACTTCATTGATCGACCGTTTGGACGACGAGTTCACCAGATCATTACAGAACACGGACCCACACTCCACCGACTACGTCGAGAGATTAAAGGACGAGTCTAGCATCTACACATTGATTGTCAGAGCCCAATCGTATATTGAAGACATAACCCCAGAAGAGGCCAAGACTACCGTCGAGCAATTGGCCAGAATCGTCGTGAGAAGAATGGAACACATCTACTACAAGCCAGACCAATTGATTGTCGCCAACGAGGCTGAAGCCTGGAAGAACATCAAGGGTGACTCTGCAATTGTTGCCAAGAACTCTGCCCCAGCTGAGACTATTGATGGTTTAAATGTCTTCTTGAAGAAGCACAGAAACAACGTTTACGGTAAGTACGCTTTGTTGTTTTCTGTCTACTACTACGCTGTCAACAACCACTACGCTAAGTCTAAGGAGTTGTTCATGAACACCCCAATCTACAACGGTATCAACCACGCCGAGTCCAACTTACAGGTTCAATACAACAGAGCTATTGTCCAGTTGGGTTTGAGTGCCTTCAGAAACGGTGCTATCGAAGAATCACACAAGATCTTGAACGAGGTCGTCAACTCCCAAAGATCCAAGGAGTTGCTTGGCCAAGGTTTCAACTCCAAGTACCCTAACCAAGCCACAACCCTCGAGAAGCAAAAGCTCTTACCTTTCCACCAGCACATAAATTTGGAATTACTTGACTGCGTCTACATGACGTCGTCTTTGTTGATCGAAATCCCAATCTTGGCTGCCGCCTCTACTAACGCCAAGGAAAACAAGCGTAAGTCCTCCATCAAATCTTTCAAGAGTAAGTTGGAGTTCCACGACAGACAGTTCTTCACCGGACCACCAGAGAGTATTAAGGACCACATAGTGCATGCCTCCCTTGCCTTGCAAAAGGGTGACTGGGCCAAGTCATACGAATTGTTGTCTTCCATTAAGATCTGGAAGTTGGTGCCTGACAACGAAGAGTTGTTGGCCATGTTGAAGAACCAATTGCAAGTTGAAGGTTTGAGAACCTACATCTTCACTTACAAGGCTATCTTCTCCAAGTTGTCTGTAGCCAAGTTATCTCAAGTTTTCTCCCTTGAGAACGACAAGGTCGCTGCCATTTTGGAAAAGATGCTCGAGTCTAACGAGATCGGTGGTGCTTTCGATGAGACCAAGTCATTCATCTACTTCAGCAACACTGAGCCTCAAAGATCCAGATTGCAAGAGTTGGCTATCGTCATGAACGAGAAGGTTGGTTTGTTGACCGAGAAGAACGAGAAGACATCTTCTAACGGTTATGGTAAGAAGCAACCACAACAACAACAGCAACAACAGCAACAACAGAAGGAATTGCTCCAGGAAGAGAGCAGCAAGTTCAGATACGCCAATGTTAACGCCAACAATGACGAATTCCAGGCTACTGCCTAGATTTGTCTTGGTGTCTCGAACCCATATGAATAAAATGCCACTGAGATCATTGTGATTGCACGGTTTTCTTAGCTGGTCTAATCTTGTCATGTCTTGTAGACGACGCTCCAGCTTGCATGGATTATTTGCATTAAGGCCCGTGCGCTAGCGTGAGGAAGAGACCACACAGTGCTAGTATATAGCGTCTTCTTCGGTCTCTTGGCCAGTACGGGTTACCACTCCGATAGCTCTGTGCCTATGTGACCTTAACAAAATATACACTGATTTTGTTCTCGTTTAGTCGCTTCGCGGTGACTGCCGTATATACTTTATAGTTTTCCTTAATACACTCGTATACACTTGAAGTAGCATGTTTATGACTGTAGTGGGTTTAGGTTTATCTGTGTCTGGTAGGTATCCATTAATGCTGTGTTAAGTATTTAAATCTCATATCTATAAATATTTGAACTGATTTAATATTATAGCCATAAGACGTATTGTTCAAGTAGCCAAACAAATATCAACAGCTTTGGTATTGCCACTGTTGTATTTACAGGTATTCTCGTTAGAACCTGATGAAAACTGTTATTACATTATCAAAAGTTTTAAGGCAGAATGATTAATACACCAATAATGCAATTCACCTAGCGGGAGCCGATAGTGTTTCCAACTACATACTTGCATTCTTCCATCAAAAAGCCTCCAGTGACCCTACTACCGGATACGCTGAGCTAAAAGTACGCTAATACGACTGTACGACGCTTCACCACTACACTTCTCTTTCACCACAACAATACCACCGGTTGCAAAAACGCAATTACCCCAAAATGCAGCATTTTATAAATGCCCAATTGCTTTTCTTTTTTCACTATGCTGGTGTGAGCCGCACCTCCTGCGGCGCCAATTTTTTTTGCAGGCATCTTTAAAATGGTTAGTCATGATGAAATGGTGGAGAGGAGTGGTATCTAGTACGGACAGTTTGGAGCTAAACTGAGTATAAAGTAGACGCAATAGTAGCTAAACGGTTCTAGTATAGTGGTATTAGAAAAAATGACGGAAATCAAGCCGAAAAAGGTAAAAGTAACTGCCCTCTGTGAGCTTTGTCACTCCAGAAAGGCAGTGATGAAGAGACCCAAGAACCTCCAGAAGTTGTGTAAGGAGTGTTTCTACAAGGTTTTCGAGACCGAAATCCACCACACGATTGTGGACGCCAAGCTCTTCAAGTCTGGTGACAAAGTAGCGATAGGAGCGTCTGGAGGTAAGGATTCTACGGTGCTAGCTTCAGTGTTGAAGACCTTGAATGAAAGATATAATTATGGATTGGAGTTGGTGCTATTATCCATTGATGAGGGCATCAAGGGCTACCGAGACGATTCGTTGGCCACCGTTAAGAGGAACCAGGTGCAATACGAGATGCCCTTGGAGATCATATCGTACAGAGACTTGTACAACTGGACTATGGATGAAATTGTTTCTTGTGCTGGTATAAGATCGTCATGTACTTATTGTGGTGTGTTAAGGAGACAGGCATTGGACAGAGGAGCAGCAAAATTGGGAATAAACCATGTAGTAACGGGCCATAATGCAGATGACATGGCAGAAACAGTATTAATGAACTTATTGAGAGGGGATACCGCCCGTTTGGAGAAGTCTTGTACTATCTTGACCCAATCAGCAGGTTCTCCGATTAAGAGATCAAAGCCATTCAAGTACACATATCAGAAGGAAATTGTGCTATATGCCCATTACAAGAAGCTAGACTACTTCTCTACCGAGTGTACTTACGCTCCAGAAGCTTTCAGAGGCACTGCTAGAGAATTATTGAAGTCCTTGGAAGCAATAAGACCTTCGTGTATTATGGATATCATATACAGTGGTGAGCACTTGGTTTTGGCCCCAAAGAAGAAGAAAACAACCACTCTGTACAAGAAGAACAGAAAGAACGTGGCGACTCCAGAAGAGAGCGAAGTCAACGCCGATGGCTCTGTTTCATTAAAGAGGAAGACCGAGTTCAAGGACGGAAACAGATGTGAGAAGTGTGGCTACTTGTCTTCCAACAGAATCTGTAAGGCTTGTATGCTTCTAGCCGGTTTGGAAGTGGATAGAGCCAAGATCTCCATAGATAATAATACTGCTGTGGACGGAGCAGCAAAATTGACGAAGACATTAGAGCAGTTGAGCTTCTAGAGGAGAAGTGAGCTTTTATAGAGAACAATTGAATAAAGTGAGGTTTTATAAAGCAACACTATCACATTAGAGCAAGATGCACTCTACAAACGATTAATACTACTCCATACAAATCGGATAATGGATAGCATGATATATATTTAAGAGAACTGTACTTTAGAATAATGACAGAAGCATATGGACCGGAACAAGAATAAAGAACATGGATCTCAAAGTAGGTCATTGAAACCTCCCTTGTGGTAACTTAATCTCATTTGTAGCGATTCAATCTCAATCTAAAACACTTGCTCTTACTCCTTAGGAGCCTTGTACACATGAGAGGCTGAAGCTTGGTGTTGTGGGAACACCAAGGTCTCAGCAATGACAGTGTTTTGCTTTCTGGTGAGTCCGAATACAATAACCTCGGCAATATCTTCAGGGCCCAATGGTGTGGTTCCCTCGTAGACTGAGTCGGCCTGGGATTGGTCTCCTTTAAAACGAACCAAGGAGAACTCGGTCAAAACGGCACCAGGGTCAACTTCAAGAACTCTGATCTTGGTGTTGATCAATTCCTTTCTCAACGAGTGGGAGAAGAACTTGACGGCGGATTTCGTGGCACAGTAAATGGCTCCACCTGGGTAAGGGTCTCTACCAGCGATGGAGCCGATGTTAACGATATCACCGGAGTTCTTGGCCTTGAAAATAGGAAGAACGGCTTGTGTTAAGTTGATAAGACCCAAAACGTTAGTCTGGAACATTCCTTCGATGTCTTCGTCTTCGATTTCACCGACATTGGCCTTTCCCAATGCCTTACCAGCGTTGTTGATCAAAACGTCGATATCAGCAAAGTCCTTTGGTAAACCACTGATGAATGGCTTGATACCTTCTTTCTTGGACACATCAAAGATAGCGGAGTGGATCTTAAGCGAAGGAAATTCCTTGAGCAACGAATCATGAACTTTGGTCAACCTGTCTTGTCTTCTGGCAGTAAGAATCAAGCTGATGTTACCATTGGCAGCCAGAGCAATCTCCCTGGCCGTAGCTTCTCCGATTCCAGAGGAAGCACCGGTGATCAAGATGATCTTGTTGGCGAGTCTTTCGGCGGCTTTCTTCCCGAATGACATGGCTAAAACTGTGGAAAGTTGGTTGGTATGAACCTGGAGTACTTCTGAACCGAGGAAATCTGTAAATTTACCCACTGTCCTCGCAAATTACCGGTTCAATGGCTAAAGAAGAGGTGGTATCAAGTTGTAGATATCCCCATATTTCATTTTTTCACCGACCCGAGCGAGATTGCGATATCCGGGCCACGGATATGGGGGTTTGTCATAGAAGGTGCGGATTAGGTGATTAGAGAAACGGAGAGTGATAGAAGGAAGGGAGGTGAGAAAGATGGGATTTTGTAATGTGGTTAGATTGGTGATGCTGGTGTGGCATGTTTTGCTGTTCTTTGGCCTTTTTCGGGGGGTTATTGGGTGATATTGGTGGTGGTGTAGAGGCATTTGATGGATGCTGGTGAGGGCTATTTCCGGGGGTGAAAAATTAGGTGTGGCTCGAGATTCGGATGTGCGGTTATAGGTGGAGCCTGGAGATTGGATATTGGGTGATGGTTTGATGGGTTGCTGTGGAATAGTGGTTATTGAAGTAGATGGTTGGCGGAAGAGTGTAGGGATGAGTACTTCTGTCTACTTAGAATTTAAAATTTTTGGGTGCTACAAAAGATATAGAGTTCCTAAGGTGTTCCCGTATATGCTCATATACAACTCTATAGTGGAATGGGCAATCTCTACTATTGATCTCTATTGATTTCTGGCGATCTCTCATGGATAGCGTCTATTTGTTATCACTGTAATAACATCCCTTCTATTCCAGTAAAAATCTATCTCGTCTTTCTATACTTCCAGTACTATTTCCTCTCTACTTCTTATCCTCGTTTCTATACAAATGAGAAGCACTGGCCTGGTTGGTGGAAAACACCAAAGTTTCGGCTACAACGGTGTTCTGCTTTCTGGTAATACCGAACACGATGATCTCAGCAATATCCTCTGCAACCAATGGCTCGGTGTTGGCATAAACGGCCTTTGCTTTCTCCACATCGTTCTTAAAACGAGTAATACTGAAATCGGTCTCGACGTTACCGGGGTCGACTTCCAACACTCTGATCTTGGTGTTGATCAACTCCTTTCTCAACACGTGAGAGAACGACTTGACAGCAGCCTTGGTGGCACAGTAGATACCTCCACCAGGGTATGGGTCTCTACCAGCAATTGAGCCCAAGTTGACGATATCACCCGAGTTCTTGGCCTTAAGAATAGGCAAGACGGCTTGGGTCAAGGCAATTAAGCCGAAAACGTTGGTTTGGAACATACCGTTGATGTCTTCTTGCAAGATCTCACCAATTGGGTCTCTTCCCAAAGCCAAACCGGCGTTGTTGATCAAAACATCGATATCGGCGAACTCTTGTGGTAAGTCCTTAACAAACGCTGGAATGGTATCGACCTTAGAAACGTCCAAAGAAGCAGCAAGAACCTTGATTGTTGGGAACGATTTCTTCAATTCCTCGGCCAATTGGTCCAATTTCTCCTTTCTTCTGGCGGTCAACACCAACTTGACGTTACCATTGGCAGCTTCGGCGATTTCCTTAGCTGTTGCCAAACCGATACCGGCAGAAGCACCGGTAATGAGAATGGTCTTGTTGGCGAGTCTCTCTGCGCCTTTAGCTCCGTACGACATGGCAGAAATGTGTGGAAAAGATGGTCTAAATAGTCTGATCTACACTAGCTTATCAAAGAACTGTGATCCACTGGTCTCCAGAAACAAGAAGAACAGAACAACGATAATGACTAATCCACTTATCGAAAGGAAAAGGTTATGAAATTTATAAAATCTGAAAAATGGAGACGAGCGAGCAAATGGTGGTGATGGTGAAGGAAGTGTGGTGTTTTAGTAGAGAGTGGGTTATATTGACGGTGGCTACAACAATGAGTATGTATATTTAGGGGTATAGTGAATTTGGATGTAGAGAGCAAAAGAGTTATCATATAGGAGAGGGGAGATGGTATTGGACTATACTATTCAACCTGTTAACTATTGTGGATATAATAGTATGTCTATTATATATTAATTATACAATTCTATCTAGCTCCTGTCTATGTCCATAAGAATACCACAGTAAATACATATCCATATTCATATCCATCCCCATATATATGTACCCATATCCCTCTCTTCAAGTATACCAATATCTATATTACCCCATAGAAACGTAATGGATGTGAAAAATTACGGGCCGGTATGTTATATGGTAGCGCGGATAAGATAAATGGGTGCAAAGAGAGTGATGGAGCTGGATGAATTGGAGGAAGACAGTGAAATTAGTTGAAGAAAGAGGTATATATCAGGGAAAGTACTGAGATGAAGCTCTTGGGCAACTTTTCAAAGGGAAATACCCAAAATTAACGGGAATTATTGACCGTATATTGTTCTTTACTAGGTATTTTGACTTTGAAAATTTGTGATATTTGCATCCAAATGTTAAAAAGTATTAAACTAAAAGTCAATTAGTAAGAGAAGAAGAAATTAGCATTGAAATATGAAGGAAGGATTAAATCTAGATATTGCCACTGAAAACTGATTTACGGTGGTTTAATGTCTTAGTCGTAAGAAGAAGTGCCAGCGATGGGCGAATATAGAAGGGCCAAGTATTCGACTGTCTCTGACGAAGCTTCATGCTAAGAATTCTAATGAATAAATGAATGTTATGTATCATTCCCCCAGCTTACAATCGACATAGAGAAAGTTTGACCAAGTATCGGTTGCTCGAAGTTCTTTACTGAATTCATGAAAAGAATGGATTTGCTTGAAAGTATTGACCATAGCCACCATTTGACCTAGGCGAACACCATGGACTTGTCGACTAGCTTTACAGTTGCTACAACTCTTCTCTGATCAGAACTTCTTCGAATCATCTCTTCAACCCCAATATACTACACTACACTTAACGTTATATAAATTCAAATATATTCTTAATATATATAAGAGTTTGAAAAGTAAATTATATCCAATTCTGTGAAGAACTTCAATAACCACAACCGTTTAAAATTACAACCAGCAAATATAGATTTTTATAATTAAATGAAATACTTTAGATGACCATTAAACAAATTGCTTAGTAGAAAGTAGTTGGAGCATGAGCTTGGAATAACTTGGTGTTCTTTTGGACTCTGTGTGGCAATGGGAATTTCAAGTCCTTGGACAAGTATTGCTTGACGTATTGTCTCTTGACATCGTCGGTCTTCTCCAATTCGACGACCTTCAAGATGTGGATCGATCTAAATCTAGCTCTGTGTCTAGCAGCCAAGTCTTGGTACATGGTCTCAACGGCACCGACTCTGGTAACGTCTCTGTATTCCTTGTACATGTTGTGGATACCAGATCTGGAGTCGTATCTGATCCAGACACCGAAGGTCTTGACCTTGGTTGGACGAGCCTCAGAGATGACGTTGACGGAAACGACTTCACCGGAAGCCTTCTTGACCTTGTGTAACTTTTGCAAGAAGTACCAGTAACGAGACTTAGCAACCACAGTGTTTGGTGCAAAAATTCTCATACGGTACAACTTTGGTTCTGGAACAGAATCAGTTGGAAGACGACGACCGATAACTTGATATTCGTTTAATCTAGACATTTCTGAAATGGGTTAGTAATTGTTCGAGGTTCTAATTAGTGGTGATGGTGCAAACCAAGATGAGGATTCGGAGTGAAATTGAGTTTGAATGGGAGACGATGAGTTGGTTTTCATGTACGATAGGTTACTCGAACGCTGGATTATACTCTTCTGCTCCACGGAGCTATTTATTCAGTTCATTATCACTAGTGTGATCACAGGAATTACTTGCAAGATGACGGCCCATCTCAAAACTACGATTCTTGGCCCTTGGAGGTGGAATCTCCTCTGACGACGTCAACTTCATTGCTGCTACATCCTATTACTTTCAAATACACCCCATTCGTACTCTCTCTCCTATTACAATGACTTTTCCCGCTAGTCTTCATTTCGCTTCTCAATTCTTCAGCTGGTGGTGGTAAAATTTTTCTACTCGTTGGGTTCCTCCGTTCCTACTCGTTTCTGTCCGCTTCAAACTGGCTTCAACTGCCGAGTCTTCCTCCTCTGTTTCTCTGCATCCTCCACATGCTCTCTATTCTCACGTACTTATTGACTGTTGATATCCAAATGTATATGCTGTATAACATTCGTCTATGAATAATTTTCAAGTAGACAAATTTTTGCTTTCCTCTTTCTCACAATACAAACTGGTAGTGCGCATCGAGGAATTTTTCAGTGGGGCACAGATGCAGGAGAGGAAAGATGTGTTCTGGTGAGGGAACTGAGAAGCGGCCGGGTAACGGTGGTGCTGAGGGAGAGATTTTGGGTGGATTTGTGAGGCAGGACTGGGGATGCGAGCTAGTGTGTGGAGTGTGCACGTGGGAAGAAGTAGATCTAGGGCTGTAGCCCTAGCATGTAGACAAGTACAATGATGGTGACAAGGCTGCTAGGCGGTAGGTATACCATCAGGTTTTAGAGAAGTACTGCTGTGAAGGAGGTTAGGGTATTACGTGTGAAGACGGTTAGTGGTACATGTAGTAGTTGGTTAGAGGTACCTGTAGTTGAAGGTATCGTATTTAGAATTAGCTTTAAATTTAAAGTATATATTTAGCAGTCAGTAGTTAGAGGTACCTGTAGCTAGTAGTTGGTAGTTAGCAGTTGGTGAGGCTGATCATGAGTGGAGAACTTAGTTAGCAGCTACCGTAGTTAGTAGTAACTTGGGACTAATATGGTGCTGACAGGGTGGTTTTTGTCACGTGCCTGTATAGTAGTAGCAGTACCTTGTTTAGATAGCCTTATACAATGTTACTGTTATTCTACTTCATTTCGAGTGTTTCTTCATCTATGGCTATGAATTGCCCCCTTATACTCTATCGTGTTCCTCAGCCGATCCGTCTGCCATAACCCCTTGTCTGGGAATGGAACTTGGAAATCTTCAATTCGGAACAAAGGCAGTTTGAGAGATAAGGCTCTTTTCTATTTTTAGAGAGATCAATGCACCAAGCTTTTTATGCTTATTGTCAGAGAATGGAAGAAGTAAACTATTTAGTACCGGAGTATACATATGCAATGTGAGGACGTATCCGCTCAACTAATGTCGTCTTGAATAAGCCTATTTCCATCTGGCAGAAGAGCTCATAATGCATTGAAATTTACGTATTCTTTGCCAAGCCTCGAAGTAGCAAACCCTGGGGAAGGAGAGTAATATAATAAAGTAGGTCAGTATATAGGAGAAATTTATATATCTCTTTATCTTACATTCTCTCCAAACCTTTTAATATTGTAGTGTGACAAATTTGATAACGAAGACAGAATGTTTGATTTGTGAAGAACATCCCAGATAAGCTAGAGCCAGCATCACATACTCTTATACCCGAACCTCGCTTAGTTTAAATATTTTGTTTCCGTACGCCTCTATTTACCACAAAGCCTGCCTTCTAACCGATCCTGTAACTGGGGCCGAAAAGCCTGTTTCAGTTATAGCTCTTATAGTAAATTTGTGTCCTTCAAAGTTGCATTTGCTTGGCCATTGCTTGGCCATTGCTTGGCCATTGCTTGGTATTTGCAATATTTGTGAATATACAATTGAGACGTTCCAACAACTCTCGGGTAACTTTTCTATCACCAATATCTCTTGATAACTGTTCCTTTTTCACGCAAAGACAAAGTCCTCGTTTTAGACATTAGTTTCAGGAGTATTCAAATGTTTCCTGTGAAAATAAAGTCCTAACATATGTGATAACCTGCCTTTAACCTGCATGGCAGTTATGCGAGCCATAAAACTTATAGGAGCCGTAGGCTGCTACTTTTGGATGAAATTCGGTAGATTGACAGAGCCTTATCACTGAAGGGAGCGTTATTTATCTACTACATAAAGATAGAAGGGAATCCTTAAAAAATGACGAAGTAATGAAAATCAATTCTATTCTATTCTTTTTTAATAGTCTGAAGGATGTCCACTTTAGACACCCAACTCAGGGATGTGACTCCCAACATTACAGAGATCTTTTTTGATTGTGGAAAATATCAATTAACAGCACTAACTACCAGTAACGACAACAGTATCGTATACAATTGTGGCTTGAGCCTTGAATCCAACAATAATTTTACGAACCCTTCTAATTTTACATTTTTTGAATGTGACACGTACAATCTAACCTTCGATTCATACTCAACTGATACATATCAACAACTTTATCAGTGTGGTTCCAGTTGGGCGAAATCACGCAAAAGTGATTCTACTGCTAAGAAGATACCTTATGTTTTGTTGATTTCACTCATCTTTGCAACAACTTTATCTACTATGTAGAAGACTTCAATATGAGAAGTGCTATTGTAAGGAGGTTCTAGTATCCCAAAATTTAATTACTTTATTGATTACTAAATATATGACAATATTTGGCTTGAATATAAACTTAAAATAGTGCAAAGGAGGGATATTTACAGTGCTTCATTTCTGATTCAGGCCACCGTTCAGAAATTATTAATATTACAACTCGGAATTGGTTAGAACCACCAGCATTTTCAATTTTTGGAGTTTAGAGAGAACAACTCCGCATTTCTTTGTCTATGGCTATGAATTTGTCTTGTATTGTCATATATGTGCCTTGGCACCACGTCTGATGGTGCCATATTCGGAGCGATCCAATGCCTTCTAATCTACGCCATGTCAATTTATACATCTTGTTTGGCTGCGAATTAGAATGAAGGGGCCGCCGTACCTTTGAAAAGGTTAGTTACGTACTTGCTAACCGGCTAGAAACGGCGGAAATATCGCTTATATACTCCAGTGTAAGTGAGCATTCGAATTGGATAAACCTAAAACTGGCTGCAAAGAAATGCTTATCACTCGTTGACTCCTTGACCACATAGTAAACCTGTCTGCTAACCTGCTGTTAAGAAATGGAAACGCCACTATCTCTACAGAGAAGTAAGAGCTTCAAACCATTTCTCGCATCTAAGATGTAAACTTCGTGTATGATTGTGTATATGTATGTGCTATATCTCTAGCATATTCCGTATGTACAGTATTTTCCAACCAAAATTCGCACCCCCCTTAACAATAATTCGTTCACTAAGGATTTAAGCTGGCGCCGAAGTCATACAAATTAAGGCGCACAGAGACTCTTGGAGTTTACATTTTCTAGTTGCTGAAAACTACCTTACTGTTGCCAAAGAATACGTTTGCCTTTGAAGAAAAAGGTTCTGAAGAATACAAATTATGGCGCCAACAAATGACAAAGTTAGCACGAAGTGGCTGCTCATTCATTCGTTCACAATTTCTTATTATGGGGCTCTCACAGATAAAGTATTCGCAATCTGTATACATTGAAAGTTGGAAAATGAATAATGAATTGACGTAAAGTAGAAATCATTCGTAAA